>JANRGW010021443.1:0-21453 GCA_024733675.1 Psilopsiagon aymara
GGGGGAAGAGAAGGACATGAGGATTAGGGTCTTAGATACGCCTTTTTTGCTAGCCCAACATAGGTGAGACCAGGTGCAAATGTGTGTGTCCTGCATTAAGTATGGGCTTCTATGCACTGCCCCAATAGTAAACCAAAGGGTCTGGGCAAGCATTTCCTCCTACATTTTTACAGAAGGTTAACTGGGTTCCCTGCAAGGAGGAAAACAGGAAGATTTTATATCCAGATCCACTGCAGAGCAACAACACTAAAACATAAGACCAAAGACATTATTACCATTACATTAAAATTGGGTGGCATGAGGCAGGGGAGAGGAGACAATTACCATTCTGTAACCACAAACTTGTTAAAAAAAAGCCAACCTGGGAATAGTGAATACAGAAAAAAAAAAAAAAAAAAAAAAAAACAACAAAAACAACAATCCAAACTGACTGTAGTGTCTCATGACAAAACCCCCACACCATACACACCAGCTTCAGCCTGGAGGCAGATTGCTGCTGCTAGCTATGAGGCATAAAACAGCACCACCATCACCCTGGGTGAGCTACAGCCTCCCTTAAATGTAGGTACTCAGCTTCACAGCTGCAGCTTGGTCAGTGAATATGACACCATTCTCCCACTAACCTAATGCAGCAGCAGCTGACATGGTACCAAAGCAGCATTTAAAACAGCATGCACAGAGGGAGAAGGGAACAGGGTTGTTTATTTTTCCTATCCTCTAAAAAAGAAGCAAGGTGCAACTACCAGCAATTTAGTTCATATTGTATGGATGGCAGATGTCCTGGGTTCAGCAGTAGCAGTCATTTTTCTCCTTCTTAGTAGCTGGTGCAGTGCTGTGTTTTAGACTTTCTGCCTGGGAACAGCGCTGATAACACTGACATTTATAGTTACAGCTTAGAATGTTTGGTTTGACCAAGTACTTTCTGCGTCTCATGCTCTGCCAGGGAGGAGAAGCCGAGAGGAAGCAGAGACAGGATACCTGACCCAAACTGATCAAAGAGGTATTCCATACCACAGCACATCATGCCCAGGATGGAAAAGCTGGGGGCAGGAACACAGAAGAGTTCAGTTCACGGCTCAGCAGTCAGGTGGTGAGCAGTTGTATCCTCGTCCCTTGTATTTCCCTGGTCATTATTATTAGTGGTGGTAGCAGTAGTGATTTGTATTGTACCTTAGTTACTGGACTGTTCCTATCCCAACCCATGGGAGTTACATTCTTTCATTTCTCCTTCCCATCCCTCCTGGAGCAGTGGGGGGAAGAAAGAGGGGGGAGTGAGTGAGCAAACTGCATAAACCACAGCACAAAACCAAGACAGCAGGACAGATTCAAGACTTTCCTGAAACAAATGCAGTTGCCAGTTGTCTGTGGGTCATGGAGCAGTATCATCTTTAATGTCCACAATGACACTGAAATTTCATTTCCCCAGCCCTCAAATATGAAATATTGTATTCTATTTGCCTTCTGGGGAAGCATAGCAATTTTTTTTTACTTGCTCAATCCACTGCCTGCTGTGATTCCTTAAATATCTATTCATCCTTTCTCTCTCCCCCTTAATTTTTACAGGATGCAGCCTAGGCAATCTCTATGACTATTAAACAAATAGTCTTTATTAGAGAAATGCAAGCACAATTCTCCCCTTCACTCCTCTTCTTCCTGCGCTATACCTAAATATCAAGTTGATTTCAAGGGAAAAGCAAATATTTACTTGGGGAGAGAGGGAAGAAGAAAAAGCAGCTCTAGCACTCAATGAGTTGTATCCCCTCAGCTCTTTAACCTGTCTTACTACCAATGAATACCTGGGTGGAAAAACATGGCAAGGAAAGCAAATTCTAAGCATCAGCAATTTGCAGGTGGTTTCAAAGGAGACAGGTTCAACTATTTCCCAGTTTAAGACAGCAACATCCCACATTCTGTCAGTCTTGATTTTTAACCCAAGTTTGCTATTCAGTTTACTAGGAGGGCACTTTTGAAGAAAGAGGTGAGACTTTCCCTTGATGAGTACCTGTCAGCTAATTATTAGTGTGCTTCCAAGTGCCTTTTTAAATTCACTGATCATCTCATTTCCAAGCGAGGCAGTACTAAAATTTCCTAGAAACTGAATATGACATCATCAGAAGGTTTTGCAGAAGCTCTCCCTGAATGTCCATTTGTATTAGTCTCATCATCCATAACAAGTATTTAAAAAGCAGAAAAGCAACCATGATGCATAATGCATTGTGTCATGATGCATAATAATTAAAACCCCTCCCCCGGCTCCGGAGGTTTAAAAATCCTTCCAACTAAGCATTTCAGTGTAAAGGCTTTGACAAAGACACCATTTAGGGACTTTCCAGTTTACAGCTATGCAATTTGTCATCATTTATATTAACAAGAAGGTTTAAAATAAAAACAACAGTGAAAGGAAGATAGCACAATGCAATTCTGCATTTGATGAATCTCCTGTTGACTAAAAACCCCTATGCCTGGCAGTCAGGAAAGTTATTAACCTGCCAAATTACAGATGGAATTGGTGTATTTTTCTCCCAGAATTCTTTAAGCAGAAGAATGTAGAGAATCCCATGCTCAAGTATTAGCAAAGGTTACTTGCCTTTGGAATATTGATTAGCACAACCCTTGTGGGAATTATTTCGCTTTTCCAAAGCAAATTAAAGATCTGAAAAGCAATTCTCAACTTAACTTCAAATGCAGTTATTTAAAAATGGATGATTAACGCAATTACTGCCTGGCGCAGAGAGCACAGCTTTCCAGAGGCAGCCAGCAGAATTCACATTTAACACTGAAATCAGATTACCTTGAAAGAGCTCCCTTGATCCAGAGAAGAAAAAATAAAATGAATACCTGGGAGCTTATTTCTCACCTGAATAGCACATATTTCCTTCTAAACCATGAATTGTATTGCAGTCAGATGTGCACACACTCAGGTTTTCCACGTTTTTCAGACTAAATTACACAGAAGCAGCGTATTTACTTGCATCCCTACTACTTGTTCTTCATTCACCTCCAAGGTTTCCAAACTGCCTGCTGAACAGTGCTAATACTATTTAAAATAAGCATTTCTGTGGGCTGTTTTTGTTAGCAATGATTCACTCATTAGTAAAATACTCGGTTTTTAATTTTAGACTTCCATATAACAACCACCAGCATGGAATATACATGCTCCTGAGCACAATTATATGAACATTTTTTAAGGAAGAACATCCTTTTTATAAAATGGTGAGGGACCAGCACCCAGACAAACCAAGCAAATTTCCCCGAATTCACATCTGAAAACACCTGGCAAAGCCAGGATTTGAGCTTAGCTCTTTTAAGCTCTAACACTTAGCCTCCTAAACATTGTCGTTCTGCCTAGTTACAGAGCCATTAAGATCAAATACAGTTTCACAATCAATGCCGAAATATTTCCACTGAAATTTTATGTCAACTGCTGCTCAGTTTTAAAACACCAATGCATACTTCTGCTAAAATAAGGATTTGGTAATGGTAGTAATACACGTTTCAGAGGTAATTATTTTAGTCACATTTTTTTCCTTTACAGGCTCTAAAATTGTACTAGCTTTAAATCTTTACCAGATAGCATAACTGATAATAAGCTGTAAACCCACAGAACTAAAATGTTGCTGGGAGCACTACTTATGACTTGTCAATCAGTATGTCTAAAAGTATATCTGTAGTCTATAAAGCGGTGAGGTATTTTCTTCAGTTACAGAAATTAGACCACAGACTATGAACACAAAGTTGCAAAAGCCTATATACCTTCTTTTTTTAATAGTTCTATGAACTGGTCAGATAATACATTTTTTATTTATTGACCAAATGTGATGATTCAGTGATCACTTTTTCCTTTTCTGAATGAAGAGGAGGGCAGGACAGCAAATGCGATGCTTCATACGCCAGTCAATCCTTTTTACAAAACAGCTTTGTTATTCCCAAACGGCTACAAGAGAGAAGGACAAGCCTAACAGATTCTTTAGGAACAGTGTGGTTTAGGTCAAACTGTGCAGGGTTTGAGGACTAATGCAGCCACTTCTAATCAGGTACAATAAGCTCACTAGGGTCTCATAAATGAGAGGATTAAAATGGTTTGGGTACATTTACAAGTTAAAAATAGCTCAAGTAAGACGTACATTTTCACCATTTTGCTAATGCATGGCTACTGACATGATGTCCTTTAAGAACTTCAGTTGTGAAACGACATGTTTTCTCAAACATTTGCACATTATAATCATGTAGCACAGCACAATTAATTAAATACCGCTTGGCTAGGACCTTCACATTTGTCATAGCCTGTCATGATCAAAAGTTGTTTGTGCTAATGGTTTTATAGAAGGACATAGGTTCATTTTGAAAATGCATGCCAGACTTTGGTTTTGAGGTTTTACAGAGTTATTTTTCTGTGATATTTTCTCAAAGATGTTTATTTGCTAGACTTGCCAGTAAAACATAACTGGTCCCATATGTAAGATTTCTGGTTGATAAAATTAAATCACTTCAATTCTCTTTTCTGTGGAAATTTCATTGATCTGATCTCTGATCTCTTTCTTTGCCAGAAAGCATTTTTCTGAATATTCTTTCTAACCATTCTCCCACATACCCACCCCAAGCTGATGAAAGCAGAAGCAGAACTTGAAAGAAATATCGACTTTGTAGAAGCGCATTTATTTTCATTAAGTCAGTTTTTCCAATAGGGAATAAAAGTCAGTCACACCAGGTATTTGAATCCTAGCTTCTTTCTGGCAAAGCTAAAGCAAAATTTTGTATTCAGTTTTAGTCATCTCTGAGGACGGATCATCCCTGAATATTTTTAGGGTGATTAGGGAAGGACAGAAAGGGGAACAGTAAGAGAAAAATAAGGTGAAACAAAGGTAAATAACTGTCCTAACTTTCACACGAATTTGTTGAGACTGACAAGTGCTAAGAGATGGCACCAGAGACAGCCCTGGCCAGGCAAGGGAAGGACAGCAGCAAGAAGCAGACTTTCCTCCTGAGGTGAGAGCTAGTATTTCACTAGCTATTCACACAAGACAAAAAGACAAAAGACAGGAAAATTTTAATTTCTGTGCCCTCAAGACAAGAAAATCTTCCACACATGGGTGGTCCAGAGTTTAAGTGCATACAGTAGCTAAATAGCTTTGATTCACTAATTCCAGTTTGAAAACATAGCATATGGGTCATCCAGTAGATTTTGTTATTTTTCCCCTCTCCCCAGACAGTCTTATTTCTGCTCTGTTTAGTTGTTGTTTCTAGGCATTACTTAGTGTCATCCGTGGCAAATGTAATCAGCTGCTCATAGACCAAATCTAGGATGCACCTTTTTTAAAATAAAATATCCAGGTTTGTGCCGTAGGACCATTTTTTCATTCTAATAATCCCTGACCCTCTCTCTCAAAACGTACATAGAATAGCTATTGCAAGCAGCAAAGAACTGAGACACCTGCAAGGTACAGGAGGCTTCAGAGAGTAAGACTGAACGGGACTTTAACTACTTCTTCCAGCTTATATGTTCACATGAGTTGAGAGCAGCCTGAAACTGCACCTCATACAAGCCATACTTGCAAGCACAAATAAGACAGGAAGGTGTTACGAATGTTTTCCTGAGCATGGCATGTGCCTCAGTGTCAAACACACAAGCAGCAATTTCAGGGGCAGGGGGTTTAGCAGTCAGTGATGCAAACTAGATACACAGGCAGGCTGGAGAGTGGAATAAGAGTACCAAGAAGAAACCTTGGGGTAATGATCTCCCCAGTTTTTGCACAAGGCTTCAAGTTTTATGAAAAGGAAAGGGCTGCCCCAGCTTGAGGACCTGTTCTTTCCCTTCTCATCCTCATCAGGTGCAATTATGTGCAGCCCTGACCATCTTAATACAACTCCAGCAACTACGAAGAACAACCTGATCTGAAGCAACCTCGCTGATAGTAACTTTAAATTAGCACACTCAGCTGTAATCAAACCAACCAGCTAACCCCAAATGCATTGAGAAAGTATGAAGGCCAGGGAGAGAATCAGAGAAAGAGAAAATTTACATCCATTAAAACCAGTCAAAGAAGCATGATTGCTTTCCAGAAAGGATAATATGTGTGTCAGGGAGAACACCAATGGTTTGGCAAATCCGTTAATACTAAGGGTTGTTTCAGCGTATGTCTGCAACAAAGAATGTGGAAACCTTCAGTGCCAAGTTTAAAATGGAAGAGAAAGTTCAATTTTCTGTGAAAGACTTGGGAGACTACAACTGAAGTCAGAGCTACTGAGGTCCCACACATGCCCCTCCTTCTCACCTGAAGACAGACCCTCTTCAGAATCCTTCTTTATGTGTTTGCAGCTAAATGGAGGTTGGAAATCAAGCTACAGTCCAGACACATTTGAAGCAGAATTCAATATACTTAGGAAGTCATTATATGCCTAAAATAATGACAGCTTGTCTTGTGGACCTGGAAGGTATGATCCTATCTACCCACTGAGACCAGTTTCTATATGAGCACATCACAGGAAAATATGACTCAAGCATGTGATATCAGTAGAAACAAGGGTGTTGTATCTTTGTATACATAGGTTTGGAGAGGTTGCCCCTTTCTTCTCATTTTAGATTTGCTTCTCTAATGCAAATCAGCACTGACCTCTACTGCTAGATTAACAGCACGCATACTTCCTAGAGAAAGAGCAAGGACTACACAATAACACAAAGATGGCATTTTCAAAAGGGTATTTATGCTGCAGAATATGAACTCCTCTACATCTAGAGGTTCAAAGCTCTAAAGATGTTTATATTAATCCAAAAGAGCACTTGCCAGGTGGGCATAGGAAGCGTGCCCATTACACAGACAGGGAAGTGAGTTAAAGACTTGAAAGGGAATAGTTTGGAGTATCTCATCCTCCACAGCTATTTGGTTAGTTTTCTATCTGAATATCCCTCCTCTACTTGAAGATCATCTTCACAAAGCTGACCTCTGTCTGTTATGGAAGACCACACAGAAGACATTTGCCATAGAGAACAGGCATACCATTAGTACACACGAAATATCTAATGCACTCACCACCCCCATTTTAGCTTATTTTGCAGTAACATCCTCAGGTCACAGGTTTAAGTAGCTTACCCCATGCTAGCAGGATCTGAGAACCCGTCCACATGGGGATACTCAGGAAATGAATCTGAAATTAAACTTTAAAAAAAGAATGTGCTAAGCAGCATCCTAAGCTAGCACTTCAATTTAGAATTAGAGCCTTAATTCAGCTTAGCCTAATTCTTTCAGCTCTAAAATGAGGATGTTGACACAAGCCTGCTTCCAGATCTATTTATCTGAATCAGATGAAGGCATCACTACCTCCAGCTAGTCATCACTGCTTTCCAGATGGATGTTTCTACACCACTCAACTATGATAGCAGAGTGATTTATGTGACCAGCCCTCTTTAGAGACAACCAGATCAGTTACAATTTAAAACAGGAGGTTTGCATTCATCTGGCCTCTTAGTGAAAGGGATCAGGGATCACTCACACAAACCACTACTCTTGGGGCAAACTGTAGGGACAATAAACCCTCCCAGCCATGTAGCAGTAGACAGCCTTAGGTTGTGACTTCTTCAGTCTGAACAGATGTTTACAGACAAACATTTCCCCACAATCGGGTTGGAGGGAATAAGCAAGTGGGATGACTACCTGGGATGCTCACTCAACTAACTGAGGCAAAAGTATGAACTGATGAGCCAAGGGTGAGAGCAAGTCTCACAGTGCAAAGGTCCCTGGTAAAGGATGAGGCCGAATTCACTGAAATAGCATGTATTTTCTTAAACCATAAGCTTGAAGTGATCTTAATATTCACTCACTGCTACACAACTGCACTTTAAAGACCAATAGTATGAAGATGCTTTTGGCCTCTAAGGTTTGAATTACGGAGACTCATCTATCCCATGTTATTTTATAGCTGGCAACAGATTGTAGCATGCAAATCACCTCAGGTGTAAAATTGTTTCCTAGACCATCTGAAGGGAATTAAGTAAGATGTTACACGAGTTCTATGAATCCCTGACAGCTTTTAAGGTAAACAAAGGGAAGGAAAGGGAAGAGGAAACATCCTTTGCATCCCTATTCCCTTGCTCTACCTTCCCACACCTGGGGTACAGAAAAGCAAAATCCTCCTAGGCAGGTCTTGGCAGCCCTGCGTTCAATCTGTCTCACACTTCCCCTGAGGTAAATTCAGGAGGGAAGAGGGAGGTTGCTCCTTGATGAGGTCTTTTACACTGTAGAATGGAGACAAACCAAATGATTTAAATTTAGAATCCACACTCTGAACTCAGGCCACTTGTTACTATTGAATAATCTCTGACAGAGGAAGACACTGGTGCACACCTCCACAAAAATGGAAATGGAAAGTCAGTTAACACATCTAGTTGCATGACACATGTTTATATTTAATATTCAAAGCCATACTACCTAATCTTAAAAGGTTTTTTGTTATTTCTGCTTTTCTTTTTCTCCATTATGTAGAACCTAGACGCATGAAATCAGATAACCCAAAAATGCAGGACCCCAAAGACAAAAAAAGCAATGCTGCAGCTAAACAGTAATCTCTTAGAAGCATCAAGGGTATAAATTCAGTATGTTCTTCATTCTACACTATAGCTGGAGATTATCTCCTACAGATGACATGCAAAAATAAACCTGGATGAAAAGGGAGAGGAAAGCAGGTAGCAGGAGGAAAAACAACCTTCTTTCTCCCTCTCACTAACACACACAGAAAACAATTTGTTCTGCAAAGAAGTCTTCTGGACCAAAATACATTTCAGCTTTCAAAAAGGGCGAATTATTTAAGGAAAATACCACTCAGAATGGAAACAGATAGGGGATTTAGCTGTACCGCAGGCTTTAGCCTTGGTAAATCTGGAATAGGATGTGAGGTACATGTATATTAACAGAAAAAAAAACAAACCTTGGACTCCTTTTTCACTTTTTTTTTTTTTTTTTTAATCACTAGGAGCATTCAGATCATCTAGAGGGAACCTATTTCTAGTTCTGTTCAGTAAAGTAGGAAAACAAAAAGCCCTCTCCTATGTCTCCCAACATCAAAAGGAACCATAGTGGTTCTTAACACAGAAAATCCATTAGGTACGGGAAAAGGCAAGAGCCTCGTATCAAGCTGAAAACAGGAATGCTTAAGCACAAGGCATTCAGGCGATGGAAATGCATTCAGAGCGTTTAGCACGTAGGATTAATCGAATTATAATTTAATCATCTGATCAAATACTAATTAGCATAATCACTTGAGGGGAAAAGCTGCTAGAGGAACAGACGAAGAAACACCTTGGGCACCCAGCACATTTTAATGATGCAAGATCATGCATAGATTTTATTTTTTCTTGCTTTAAAAAAGCACAACAGACATTAAGGATTGTACTGCTGAAGAAGCAGTTTAAATACTCCAGCCCTAGATCAGATGCAATTCTGCAGCATAGAAAATGTTGAAGCTGGGTCTACAATATACAGTTTATCCAGATTTACGAAAGGGCTGTAAAACTACAGAAACACTATTTTGCCCTTCTTTGCCATATGAAGACTAGAGCATGAGCACACATTTTAGCCCACAGTGTTTCCATTATAATCATCCCTTACTGTTTCCCCCAGAGTCTCCCACATGAATGTTTAACTATAGATCGCTTAGATGACCTTCAGGGATACAGCAAAGTATTAGCATCCTTTTACAAACTGCATTTGAAGTAATTAGTCTAAATCAGCTGGGTTTTTTGGCTCAGGGCGGGGGAGAATGGAAAAGCAAGAGATACTAAGGGAGCTTTTCTGTACAATATTGTCTATCTTTCCTGGTAAAATCATGCCACTTTTTTTTAAAAAAAAAAAAAAACCTAGAGGAACCAGAAAATTCACCCCAGATGTTTCTCCATACAATAAAATAACATTTGCGTCTGAAGAGTGGACAGGAAGAGATAGATGGAAGGAAGTTGGAAGACTGCATGGAAAGGAGGAAGGGGGGAAATAGGGCATTGGGTGAGGAGAGGATCTTAAGAGGTGTCTTTTGTTTGAATTTTTACACAAAATAATGTAATTGAATTAGTGTTTAGATTTTCAAATGAATAATTCTTCTGGACACTAAAAACAATTAAATGTTATTAACCACAACATTTAAAGGTAAGATTCCACTTGGAAAAGTTTCCTACAATGTTATATAAGGAAGCAAAATGATGAGCTGCTTACCTATATTTTAAAGACATGAGATCATACAGGCTCAGCTGTGAGCTAATTTAAATTGATTATATCCCTCTTACAGAGCTATTACTAGTAATCCTTTCGTCTTCTCAGAATGTCTGCACACTAATAAAATAAGGTAACAAGTTACAGTGTAGGGCCACTTTACCCCAGGATTTCTCCATCCTGGGCACCTTGCTATGTGCAGTCAGTATGAGCAGTCTTGAAACTCTCATGAGGGCAATATGCAACTCTCCACTGCAGGTTACTATTCCAGAAAACATCTCAACAGCAACAAAGAGATGAATATCACTTGAAAGCATTATCACACTTATAATAAGAGAAGTCACTGACAGACAAAATAATAAAAGGCAAGAAATTAATTTCTCACTGGCATGAAGGTAGAACCACCATACAGCATGCATTCCTAGCTCAGAGAGAGAAATGGTATACCAGCATATGTGAGTCCACTTAGTTAAAAAATCTGTCATTTCATACAAAAGTTCAAAATTCATGTTGAAAATATATAGCATCGAGTTCTTGTTTGTTTCTTTCCAAGCAAAAGCCTGAAAGGAAAGCCAGGAGATTTTGCATCCAGCCTCACAGAGAAGGGGATACTTCAAAGTGAGAGGGGAGCAACATAACACTGGTAACACTACTTGGGACAGCACCATGGTCAGAGACAGCCTGGAACACAAGACGGCAACCGCCATCTTAACAAACCCATCCCTATATCTCTTTTCTTTTTCTGGCCTCTGAGAGGGCAGCAGTCCTGAGACAAATGGCAGCATCTGCTGGTACTGGAGGTGCAACTCCCCATATCTTCCACTTTCTAACCCTGTAAGAGTACCAGCACTGTGCCATATCAAAATGCCTTCATTTTGCACTTGCTGGCTATTTTATGTGTGCTATTTATTTAAAACAAAATTCTCCAAGACCAAATGCAAATGCCTTATTAAATGCGAGAGCCAAGGTATTCAACCAGCCTTATCCCCCTATACCAATTATTCCAATGTGCATCCACACCACACCACAACAGTGGTCTCAGGAGGCAGCATCCAGAGAGGTCCCCAGGAGCAAAGCTATGTGTTCAGGCGCTTGCGCTGAGCAGACCCTATTGCACCAAACCTGCCAGTTCTAGCTCCCAACAGCTGAACAGCAAATCACAACTGCCACTGCTTCTCTGAAAGCCTGACAGCTCAGCCTCTTTTTCTGAGGATTAATTATCTCCCTCCTGCCCAGTAAAGGAGCTCAGCTCCTTCCTTCTTTGCTCAAACAAGGGACTTGCACATCCTACCCTACAGCTACACTGACATTCATAGGATTGCTTTCTGCCTTGATTCCCCTCACTTCCCCAAATCCATTTGTTGTCACAGGAGAAAAGCTTTTATGGACAGGATAAATACTTTTGCTACCAAAATAAATACAAATAACTGTAAGGATAAGGTGGAGAGAAGAGAGGTTGTAGGCCTGCAAAATCAAGCTCATATCACAGGTGAAATCGCATGAGCAGACACAAATGAAGGAAAAACCTGAATACAGGCAAGTCAAGGACAAGGGCAGTTGGGAGTCTGCACTCCCCCTCGCTAGCCACACAGCAGGATCCATGCAGGGCACCATCTTTCTCCCTGGCACAAACCAGGACCAAGAAGGAGTTATGAGGACCAGCATTTGGAAGTCCCAAAGCCATGTGCTGTTTTGTTCCCCACCCACAGCTCCTGCTCACAGGGGAGCAGGCTCAACCTTGCCTTTCCCACTGCAAATTACAGCCAAGACTTCAGAGCCTCCTGCCGTAAATTGTTGAGCTCAGATTCAGCCTTCGAGACTGCTCTCCTGCTGTCCCATGGGGCTTCATGCACTTTGAGTGCCCTTCCTTTTCTTATCTGACCTTGCAATGCTGTCTGAATTCCCATGTAGTTTTAAGCTCACCCTTTTCCCTTCCTTACTCTAAAAAAGCATTTTTTATTTTTAGAAATACATATTTATAAAAAATTGAGAACAAAAAGCTGTGGCCACAATTAACACAAGAAAAACATGGCAAGTGTCACCTATCACTCAAATCCCATAAAGAGATGAACCTTACTCTGTATTTCTCTTTTCCCTTGCAATGACAAAAATCTAGAACTGCTACACAATGGGGCTGTAGATAAGGTTTTCATAGTGGAAGAGGTCACTAAACTTTTAAACTGCCCCACAGAAAAGCCACCTAATAGGAGGAAAAGGCTCAGCTGAAGAACGTGCAGTGAGTACAGGACTTTCTGGATGGTAAATCACAAAGGGCCTTTTCTATTTCAACTGAGGTCCACCTAAAGCCTGTTTTGCTTGAGTTACATCTTTTTCATCAAGACCCCATCCCAGGGACATCAGAATCTGCTTTTCATAATAAAAAAGACTTTGTCAAGAGCTTCCACTGTCCTTAGCTCAAGCCAAAACTAGTCTAATAGCATGTCACATGCTCACTTCTTAGTTTTCAAGTGACTTCAAGCATTCACAGTATTTTCCCATGTCACGGCCAAAATTCCAAATTACAACATTCCCACAGAAAACCCCAAAGACTTCAGAAGGTAATACTGTAAAACAAAACCAAACAACCAACCACACACAGTGACTTCTGATGGAAAAAACAGTCACGCAAGAGATTTAGCAAAAGACAGAGCTTACATTTTATTCATCACCTTTCCACAGTCTGGGAAAAAGCAGCCAAGTAACATTTTGGTGCACTCAAATCCTACCATGCAATTTCTGCAGTCCAATAACAACAACATATGGGATGTACCAAGCCTGCATATTTTGTTATCCCAGCTAGCCTTCTCTGTCAGCTTAAACAAGAGCCACATGTCAAAGACTTACATTTGGCATTTGAACTCCATACTAACTACTAAACCTCTAGGAAATTCTACTGAACAACAACATTTTATCACGGAGATGCTTCTAAAGAACAGAACTGAAAACAAACACATCCATCAAGTTCCTTAATTCTGTAGCACCTATAAACCGGGGCCATAGAAGGCTGCTACTCTTACATACTGAGAGACAAACACGCTTATAGTATGCAGGCTTAGCATAAACCATTCATTTGCAAAACCACATGGGAGTATTTCACACCAACAGATATTTATATAGACAGAGCAACCCTACAATCTTATCTATAAAATCACTGCAAGTAGATTATGAAGACAGGCAACAATTTGCAACTACAGTGCAACACAATTATATTCTAGTTGCATTGAAAGACCCCCGGTCCTTCCAGGAAACATTTTCTGATATTCTTAAGACATTCAAGGGTTCCTAAAAATTTACTCAAAAAATTACTATAGATGCCAGCATAGTCATCTAAAGATAACTAATAATAATTTTTAGTCTAGTAGAAACATAAATTTTAAACTATGAATCTTCTGCAGGAGATTACTGTGTAATTAATTTGAAGAAAATAGAATCAGTATACTTGGGCAGCAAAGTAAATGCCAGATTTTCCATACACAGAAACTTATAAGCAATTACAAGCTATATAGATTTTTTTTTATATGTATATGTATAAGTATAAATAAATACATTTTAAAATCCCAGAGAGAACTCTATCCCTGACATACTAGAGTAGAAATCACATGAGCAGGATGGCTGATCTCCAACTTACACAGTGGCATGCATGTAGAAGCTTTAAATGCTAACCAGGAGAAAATTTCTCAGGTGGTCGCTGGATGTGCCTTTGTCTCTGCTACACGTGTAGCAGGATGCTATTTTCAGACATGCTCTCAGGCTGCCCCATAGTCCATGCTCCTGCTGTTGTGCAGGGTCTGTCCTTCTGGAAGCTTCAGCAGAGGCACATCAGTGATTCAGCTTGGGTCACTAGGCTGCTCTCTTCCTGAACTACTAGGAAGCTCCAGGGAGGCTGGTGTGTAGGATGGAGGTGACTCTCAAACCCTTTGCATTTAAAAACAGGTTTCTATAAATAGGATTGCTGGCTCACTCTTAAATCTTACTCCCTGCCTTCTAAGTAAAAATAGCTTAAATAGGGATTCTGGGAAGATTTCTTAATCACTGCCATCCTGTTTGTCCATATATTTGCCTACTTTTGTTTCCTCATTATGTATCATAACATTTGTTGCCCACTCCACTATGAAAGCTATATATGATATACCCTAGTTTCTCTTTTCCTGATGACTAATCCAGTCCCCTAATGGGAAAAAAAAAAAAAAAAAAAAAAACACAAAAAAACAACAACAAACAAACAAACAAAAAAAACTTATGAGATAACAGGAAATTATTTTGTGAATGGCAATATAAAAAGAAAGCAATGGCAAGAAAAGCTCGTGGTGCTAACAAGTACTTGAGGAATCTGTGGTGTGCTCTTAAACAGGTTCTTTTCAGTGCTCTAGAACACTATGCTGTGAAAGCCTCTTATGAAATACTGCCCATTTTAGATTGTGGGTTTTTGTTTGGTTGTTTTTTTTTAAAAAAAAAAAAAAAGTCCCAGTGTTTGATGAAATGCTTTTAAGAGACAGCAACGACTGAGAAGATAAGATTTCAAATCATATTGTTCTTCATAAGAAGCCCCACTTTCATTGATTTCATAGCAGGTTAAAGGAAAAGAAAATGTTGATTAAAAAGTATTGTAAAATAAAAGGACTGTAAAATATCTCAAACTATATTGTGAAATAAGTAATTTAACTGAATACACCTATACATTCAACTTCAAATAAGTGTTCTGATCTACAGACCTGTATTGGGTAAATGTACTTTTTTTAGTCCTTTCAGAGTCTCAACAACCCAAAAGAAATAACATTAAAAAAAAAAAAAATCATAGCTTAGAATAATTAAATTGACTATAATATTTTTTCAGGCTTCTCCAGCTTTTAAAGTGAAAGCTGGAGTTAGTGTCTTTACCATCGCAAAAGTAAAAAAGTTCTAGAGATTGATAAGTGGTTTGTTCCAATTAAAAGCAAAGGCTAAGTGAGTGGTATGTTCAAACAGGCCATAATCCTATGCACATCTTAATTTGTTAGTGTAAGCTTTAAGGTGAAAACTTTAAGGAGAATTTAACTTTAAGGGGAGTAAACTTTAAGGGGAAAAGAACGAGTTCCATCTATTTTGCCCCTCAGTTCACTACCCTGCCTACCTCCACCTACCAGGTGTTTAGTTTCATTGCTTTTTTTGTCACTTCAATGTTTATTAAGTAAGTAAAAGAGATTATCTCCCCACCACGAACAAGTGCTGCACCTGAGAGAGCAGCATATTTGTTAAGAAAATCATCCAGGCAAAACCACAAAAAGTTTAGGTCCAATCTGAGCCCATCTGCTCCTGCAACCAAAGCCTTGCACAGTTTATAAGCTAGAACAACTTTCCAGATGAGATACATCAAAGCCTGCAAGATTTCCCTAAATACCTCAATTTATCAGTATACTAAATGAAAAAAGTTTACTCAAGAGAAAACAAAATTAAAATCAACCTTAAACTTTTCTGGATGCAGCAGCACTGAAGGGATGTTACTGAAATACACCTTGAATACTGTTACCAGTTTTTGGCCCCTCACTACAAGAAAGACATTGAGGTGCTGGAATATGTCCAAAGAAGGGCAACAAAGCTGGTGCAGGGTCTAGAGCACAGATCTTATGAGAAGCAACTAAGGGAACTGGGCTGTTTGGTCTGGAGAAAAGGAGGCTCAGCGGGGACTTTATCACACTCTCCTACCAACTGAAAGTAGGATGTAGTAAGGTGGGGATTGGTCTCTTCTCCTATGTAACAAGTGATAGGACAAGAAGAAATAGCCTCAAGTTGCACCAGGGGAGGTCTAGACTGGATATTAAGCAAAATGTCTTCACCAAAAGGGTCATCAAGCATTGGAACAGGCTGCCCAGGGAAATGGTGGAGTCACTGTCCCTGAAGGTGTTAGAAGACATAGAATCTAGAATCATAGAATCATAGAATAGTTAGGTTTGGAAAGGACCTTAAGATCATCTAGTTCCAACCCCCCTAACATGGGCAGGGACACCTCCCACTAAACAATGCCACCCAAGGCTCTGTCCAACCTGACCTTGAACACCATCAGCGATGGAGCATTCACAACTTCCCTGGGCAACCCATTCCAGTGCCTCACCACCCTTACAGTAAAGAATTTCTTCCTCATATCCAATCTAAACTTCCCCTATTTAAGTTTGAACCCATTAAACCTTGTCCTATCACGACAGTCCCAAATGAAGAGTCCCTCCACAGCATCTCTGTAGCCCCCCTTTCAGATACTGGAAGGCTGCTATGAGGTCTCTACGCAGCCTTCTCTTCTCCAGGCTGAACAGACACAACTTTCAGAGCCTATCTTCATACGGCAGGTGCTCCAGTTCCCTGCTCATCCTCGAGGCCCTTCTCTGGACTTGCTCCAACAGTTCCATGTCCTTTATGTCGAGGACACCAGAACTTCACACAATACTCCAAGTGAGATCTCACAAGAGCAGAGGGGAAAGATCACTTCCTTCGACCTGCTGGTCACGCTCCTTTTGATGCAGCCCAGGATATGGTTGAAACAAGCTGGTCCCAGTTTTTGCTGAAGATCTCAAACTATTTCACAATGACTGATTACTTCAAACCCACACCACTTCCATGAAAGATGGGAAGTTAATTAAGCGCACCTTGTGGACTGGGGAAGAGAAACCACAGATCCAGTATGCAAAGAAATAGACTACCAAAGCAGGGCCATTATCTGAGCATCATTGCCTTGGCCCCCTTCCCTCAGCAGGGCAGAGAAGGCTTTTGCAGAGATTCTGACCTCAAACTAGCTGAATTGCTTTTTGAAGGCACTCATCTCATGTAGATGTGCAACTTAGGCAAGTGGTTTAGCAATGGACTTGGCAGTCCTAGGTCAGTGATTGGATTTGATGATCTGAAAGGTCTCTTCTAACCTAATCAATCCTATGATTCTATGAAATCACAGTGCAGAGCTGTTAGCTATTGAACAGGGTTTGCAAGTTTATTTTTATCATTTGCAGAAATCAGCTTCACTTTAAACCGTTAACAAAAATACCTTCATTTTCACACGCTTCTAGTATTGCATGCTACGGAAAGGAGACGCAGCATCCACCAGTTAAAAAGTTTAGTGTCCGTGGATGGAAAACCGCAGCTCAAACGCCTCCATCGGGTACCGCCTCTTCCCACCACGGCTCCCCGAGGCGCAGCCAGACTCGTGTGGTTTGCTGCCCACTAGTGTCGCGTGGCTCCGTCTCTCCCCTCCACAGCCAGAAAACTACAGCCGGCCAGCCCCGAAGCCTGGGGAAGGCCCCCCCTGAGCAGAGGAGAAACACTTCTTTTAAATGGAAATACATCTTTCTATTTGGGGTGTGCTCTGGGTGTCTAGCTATAACTATTCTTTGTTTGGCATCTGGTATTAATTAATAGCTATTCATAGCTTGAGTAACACCAGAGCAAAAACACCATCAGCTGTACTGTGCCATCCACAAGCACGTACCAAGCTAAATGATTTCTGCACATGCATTAAACTTTCTAAGCTAAGGATTTGGTTACACAATTCCACATAAGCTATGCACGTATTACAGTAAGTTTCTACAAAGAAAGCTGTTTGCCCTTTTCCTTAAGTGTTTCATCCCCAGCACTGAGAGTCACCATTTTCTTTGGAGAGTGTCATTAGTACCACTGTCACTTTCACTGCTCATTCTCCAGCTTAACCGCTGCTCTCAGTTCAGTGTGATCCTTCCCAGTCTTCTAATATGCTGCTAACACCCATAGATAGATATAGTGCAAGGAAAGGATTCAAGCAGGAAATAATTTTGATGGAAATTTATTTTTAGTGTCATCTGTACTGTATTGGGTGCCTCCTGATGCTCCATTGATTTCAGCAGAACATCTGTGGACAACAGGCATACAAGAAACCCAGCCAGAAAGAAGCCTGCAAATGGGATCAGCATACCTACAGCAGAGACTAAATGATACCAAAAGATACTCATTTCTGAAAAATAGCATCCTAATTCTCAGCTAACTTATCACATTTACCTTTATTTCAATAAAAACCAAGGCTTTTGAAGGAGGCCATTCTCCCTCCACAGCCTCCCCTCCCTTCCACCTCCTTTTCCTGTAATTAGTGAAATGCCACCTTACTCATTACAAACAGGCTACACTAACTTCCACTGTTTATTTTACACTCTTGTTTCTGGACTACTTACATATAGTAATGTGGAAGGTAGTACAGATATAATAACCCTGAAGTAACTCAAGAGAATTGCTCAGGATTGTAACTGCATGACTCAGGCTTTCAAAGTGGTGAATTTAGCTGAATAGCTCCCACTGATGTCTATATCATCCCACACACTTACTAAGGCTGCAATATATTTATGGTTAATAGATACCTGTATTTTTAAGAAACTCACAGCAATGAGATTTTAAAACCCTTACACAATCTAAATGCTTCAATCAGGTATTTGGAAAGGTTTTGTTTCAGGCTTCAGAAATACTAATTGGATGTAACAGCACATCAGTATTTTATTGTCCCCAGAAGGAAGTTATTTCACCAACATAAAGCTTACCCAGTGACACTGCTCATATCTAATTTGACAAAACGTATTTGTGCTGACAGACTGTAGGGCAATATGGGGGCCAACCTTGCTATTGTTATTCAGATGGTTTCCATTATCTTCAATGGAAATATAACCCTATGCCTTCAATAGAAATATAACCCTATATCTTCAGTGGACATATAATACTATAATGGAAATATAATACTATAGGGTTAACCCCATAATGTGTGGATTTATTTTTTAAGCTATCTGATCCCCTAAAAAGAAGGGGGGGGGGGGGGGGCCACCACAGAAACAGCCCAAAACCAACAACAGGAACATAAACATGAAGAATCTTACACATATTAAAGTTAAAATTAGAATGAGATGTAACACATAATTAGAAACCAATCATACACATGCTTGTGTTCTAAGCAAATGTAAGATAGTTCCATAAGGGGTTCAGAAAAAGCAATGGCAGAAGCCATGCTATCAACCTCCAACAGCCTGCCCCCCTGGCTCTACAGATATAGTCCTAAACAAATTCTGCCTCCACACAATGGAGTTCAGATATAGTTATAGATGGAATAATTAAAATAAATGTGTATGTGACATACCTATCTAGTTATGCAGTCATTTTCTTCAAAGCTATATATATATCATATGACATTGCATAAAAATCTGAATTCCTTTAAAATATTATTCTCTGGTTCTTGACTCTGATATGATAGTCGAGGTAAGGGTTGCTGGCAAACAAAACTGAGTTATTCAGTCTTAACATGAAGGTATGCGCCATTTAAAAATAATTCCTTTAAAAAGATCCTAAATACATATGCATTTCGACATCAGGTATAATGTCAAAACACACTTCTTCAGTTGCAAAGAATCATTGACCCATCCATTACATATTTCTACAATGCTTTCATCTTCAAATATCACCAAACACAAAAACATTTTATTTGAGCAACTGAGATTCACAAATGTACATATGATGCTGTGTGTCAGTACAGAACCTGTGCAGATGCATCTATCATTTATATGTTATACTAAAAAAACCCCAGAAAAATCTTTGTGACACAAATTCATGTTTGACTATGATTAAAAAAAAAAAAAAAAAAAAAAACCATGAATAGAGAGAGTGAAATTGATACTGACTTTATAAATCAAGGAATAAATGAAAGTGATTTTCATAGTATTTCAGCCTCATAAAGCTGAAACTGTTCTTCAAAAACCCCTGAAAGAGGGACTAACTAGCTTAGAGCATAAAATTTATAGCATCAGTACAGTAGACCAAAATATATGCCACTTCTTTTTTAAAAAGGCAGAAGATTTTTGGACAGAAACAGGGTCCTTCCCTGTGCAAATCTAGTTTTAGATGGATAACACCAGTAAGAGCATATATTTTCTGGCTCTGTCGGTCTTATTAACAGCAAATCTTTCCCTCCAAGGTATCTGGCTGAAGAGGATAAAAAGGAACAGCGCTGCCTGCCAATAAATAAATAAATAAATAAATAAATAAATCAGATAATTTCTTAATGTTAGAACTTGTTGCAGTTGTCAGACAGCTAAGAGAAATGCAAAATTTTGAAGTTACAGTTTGGGGTTTTCAATCATTTTGCAATCTGTGGCATTCAGAAGGTGCAAATGTTTTAAGACAGCCCTAAATACACGCTTAAGATTCATCTCCTAGTTTATGATCTATCCAGCTATTCACACTGGACTGGCCATGCCTGTCAACCTATTTTCTCATCTAGTGTATTCTTCGAAGATGTGAAGGCACCTTATCCAGCATTCATACCTCACGCTCTGCTAGAGGTTCAATTATTTCTATCATCCAAGAAAATCTTACACTTTGCCCTGTGCTTCTCTTGCATTGATTCAATACAAGAAGCGTTTCCCTTTTCTACCTGCTTTGCCTATTTTGAGAATTGCATGTCTGATCCTTCCGATTTAACTGGCAGGACGTGATGCATTACAGGCAAATGTTACATTCTCAAATCTGAGAAGGAGGCAACACAACAGAATTGCTAGAACCTCAGACTACAGCATAATTTTTTTCTGTCCTTAAAACTGCAATGCTTATATACATTTTAATAGAAGTTGTGCAATTTAAAACTATTTTTACATGTGCCATGTTTTTCAGTCACATATGACTAAATGCTCCAGAATGTCCCCATCCACTATTAAAGACACCCAGAAACAGCAATAAATGCTTGTCAGTCTAAGAGTTTGCAGAATGAAGAGGTGGGAAAAAATTAAACAGGTTTACCCTTCCTAACTTTATAACTGACTGAAAGTCTTCAACATTTTCAGATGATGTAATGCTTATCCTTGCATATTTTTACATAAGGGGGGGGGCACAGAGAGCAGGTGCCTTTACAGTGAAAGGTGAAAGGGAAATTAATTTGAAATAGAATATACAAAAGATAAATATTTAAAAAAAAAAAAAAAAAAGTTAGGTGAAAGCAGAAGGGGATGGAAAAAAAAATAAAATAAAAAAATAAATAAATTTAAAAAAAAAAACGCAAAAGGAAGTAGTATCTCAGTGCAACCGCTCAGTGAAATCCTTCAAATTATCCCCGTGTACTCAGACGGATTTATACGGCACATAACAAATTTCTGCACTTTCCCAGGAAGAAAAAGCACTACTATCCCTGTCTCTCTAAGCACCGTCTTATTCCGAACGAGGCAGACATACAGCAACGTGGCTGGGCTACGAGCTGTCACTTTGCTAGGTAAGCGAGTTGAAGCGATTACAGAGCAATTTCGCC
>JANRGW010021446.1:0-15830 GCA_024733675.1 Psilopsiagon aymara
CAAAGAGGTATTCCATACCACAGCACGTCATGCCCAGGAGGCAGAAATGGAGAGCAGAGACCCGGAAGGGTGGTGGGAGTGCACTGCTTGATCGGGCTGGGTATATGTGGTGAGCTGTTGTATTCTTTTCCCTTGTATTTTCTCCTGTCATTATTATTACTAGTACTAGCAGTAGTGGTTTGTGTTATACCTGAGTTATTAAACTGTTTTTATCTCAAACTGTGGGAGTTGCATTCTTTTGATTCTTCTTCCCATCCCTCCAGGAGCAGAGGGAAGAAAAAGGGGGGAGTGAGTGAACAAAATGTGTAGCTGGTTTATGGCTTAAACCACGACACAAACTTTAACAAGAAGGGCGTCTCTAAATTTATAAGTGGTAAAGAGAAGAGAAAATGTGGGCCCACTGCTAAATGAGGCAAGAAACCTAGTCAACCACAATACAGGAAAATGCTCAGGTACTG
Organism: Psilopsiagon aymara; assembly: GCA_024733675.1. Taxonomy (NCBI): domain Eukaryota; kingdom Metazoa; phylum Chordata; class Aves; order Psittaciformes; family Psittacidae; genus Psilopsiagon; species Psilopsiagon aymara. Next base: position 459 of record JANRGW010021446.1, read on the forward strand.
AACATGTCTTTTCCTTAGTCTTTATGAAAAATACCAGCTGTTGGATGTCTCAGGTTCCAGAGACCAGGAGCAAAGTCTGGATCAAGGAAAATCCTCTTGATGCAAGAGGATTATCTTAAAGAATTTTTTAGCAAACTGGGACTATATAAATCCCTGGGTGCTGAGGGTGTGTACTCATGAGTGCTGAAGGAGTTGGCTGATGTCTTTGTGAGACCCCACCAAAAATCTTTAAACAGACTTGGCAACTACAAAAGATGCCTTCAGACTAAAGGAAAGAAAAATCACTCCAATCTCCCAAAAGAGGAAGAAGGAGAATCACGAGAGAAATAGGCTGGCCAATTTCTCCGGGATCAGTAAGTGCTCAAACAGCTAATCCCAGGTACCAGTACCAGGCACATTTCCAGCCTGCTGAGTCCAGCAAAGGGCAGCAGAGGTGATGAAGGCAGTGGGGGAGGACATGGCATCAGGTGCTGAGGAAGATATGGGGGAGAGCAGCTCTGCTGGGAGGAACGGCAGCATGAGCCAGTGAGCCAGCAAAGGGCCAAAACACTAAAAGAATTGCAAAACTGTTTGGTCACCATAATAGGAAACCTGAGGTATTTTAACTGCCCAAATACTATCAAATGAATAACATAAGTAGTTTGTCCTCTATTGTATGAATCACATCTACAAGGAATCTCAGTGAGTGTTTTATATATAAAATTATAAATAGCCACCATGCTTCACTTTTTCAAAAAACCTCATGAATTATTAAATTCAGCTTTTCCCATAAATGGTAGCAAGATTGTATTTTCAAAATCCATTTTTACTGGACAATAACTAATGGCTAGAACTTACATATAACGTTTTATAGAAACACTGCACAAGCACAGTTAGTGGATATAAACGCCATCGCAAGTATAGTCATATTTAATTATTTGCTGATCTACAAAATTGACATTATTTGCTCATTTTACTCTGTAGTGGATTAAAGTCTTGCTACTAATTGTGTAAGAACATTCAGTAAATTGCACATTTTACCTTAAAATTGCCCAGTGTCATGTTTTAATTTGCTAAATAAAGCCCTATTTTACACAGTACCATATGGGATCTTGTTGATTGCAGCGGTTTTCCTCAGATTATTAATTTTACATTAATACAAAATGTGCTATAGGTAGAGCAAATTTGTTAAAGCAGTTACGTAGAGAAATAGGTATTGAGAGATGAGGTCACTTTTCTCTACAATATACTGTAATATACCTAATTATGTCACCTATATGGCTGACTAATGTATAATTAGAGGTAGCTATTGTATCATAGCATCATGCAATTGTTTTCTTAGGTCAGAAAAGACCTTTAAGATCATCAAATTAACTCAATCTTGCCAAGACCACAACTATACATAAAGATGAATATAGCTTATTATATATTTGGTTATAATTCCATATAAAAGCATTGTTTTATAGTGCCATGACCTGCAGTGTAACTTTCATACAGGTTCTATCACTTTTACAAAAAAACAAATAGTAGTAGAAACTTTGTTAAATGCAGAAATAATACAGATACATTTATTTAAACCTCAGAATTAAATATCATGAGACATGATGGTTTACTTGTGGTGTATAGTTCTATGATAGAATCACAGACTTGTTTGGTTTGGGAGGGACCTCAGAGGTCATCTAGTTCCAACTGCCCTGCCATGGGCAGGGTCACCTTATACTAGACCAGGTTGATCATGCCCCATCCAACCTGGCCTTGAACACTTCCAGGGGTGTGGCAGCCATAACTTATCTCGGCAACCTGTCCCAATGTTTCACCACCCTCATAGTAAAGAACTTCTTCCTAAGACCTAATCTAAATTCACTCTTTTTCAGTTGAAAACCATTCTCTTGTCCTATCCCTACATGCTCTTGTAAAAAGTCCTTCTCCAGATTTCTTGTAGGTCTATTTAGGTATTGGAAGACTGTTCTCCCTGCAGTCTTCTCTTCTCTTCTCTAGCCTAAACAACCCCAACTGTCTCAGCTGTCATCACAGGAGAAGTACTTTAACTCTCTCATTATCCTGTCTTCATAAGAGAGGTACTCTAGCCCTCTGATCATCTTTACAGCCCTCCTCTAGGCTCACCTTAGGAGGTTCATGTCCCTCATGAGATGCAGAAAAAAAATAAATTTTCTAATAAGTATGGACTTACAGAATCAAAACGTATATTACTTGTTTGGGATGCTGTTGTTAGTATCACAGAGTAGCAGACTTCTCCATTTAAATACTAAATATATAAAAAAAGTTTCCTTTAAAGATTCATGTAAACCTGGTTTACAAATCTCTCTAGAGTTCAGTGTACCTTTCAATATTGCACACAGCTGTAAGTGCAGTTCTGCATTAATATTTTAAAATAACCAGATAGTATTCAGAATACCTACAGTACTGAATATAAAGTAGTTTTCAAATGCAGGTAGAGCTGATAAATATTAGTCAAAAGATTTATTTGTACCCCAAGAAGCTGTCCATAAAAATATTCTCACAACAAACACTGAAAGTATTGGAAAATATCTACATAATACCTGACATACAAATATAATGAGAATAAGAATACACTGGTTTGCTGCATAGATACCAAGAGATAACACAGCAGCATTAACATGTTACTAAATAATTATAGGTTTTTTCTAATAGAGATATTGTTTTGTCTCTGATAAATGACACATTTCATGGTGATAAAGTAATTTACTTATGACACCAGCATCGTCATATTATTTATTATACTCTGGGTTAACAAATCTCTTCCTAACAACTGCTGAATATTCAGAAGGGCATCTTTAACAGTTGTAATTAAAATGTTTTAAATGCCTCTTAAAACCTCTAATGGGAATTACTATTGTGACAAGAGCAACAAAGCTTTGCTTCCTATGGACATGTAGATTTTATTCATGAACACTTTTCTCATGGAAGTATGTAACTGTTCTAATTGCTAGGAGGAGAAAGGTTAATAGGATCACAAAAATAATTGTGTACTAAGAGGAACATTAGATCACTATTTTTGGATTCCTTCACACTAGATTGCTGACAGCCAAAATTCAATTAGAAAGTAAGCATATGCTTCCTATCTAGTGCTAAAATTACCTATTAGCAACCTTCAGTTAGAAAGGTTGCTAATATGCAAGTTCTGGTAACTTTTTAATAAGTATTTTGCCAATCTGAAAAAACATGATGCAGGCCAAATGAAAGGAATTTTCAAATTCTGTAATCTTGACAGATTATGTCATATGCTGTGATAAACATATTTAAGAACCATAACAGGGAGTAAGATGCTCAGTTGACATACATACCCCACAGAGGACTGATTAGAGACATTGCAGAATACTGTTTCTTCTCACAAGATTTCCATAAGAAACAGTTTGTGAATGGAGAGCAATTCTTTAAAGACTTTGAGTTTCAGGCGCAGATCAAAACTAAAAAGTACTAAACTCATCATTTAAATAACTGAAAGTTTGGCTCAAATTAAGTAACTACCAAACTGCCTTCTGTTATCCCTGTTAAGTGTCCTGGGTTCAGCAGTTGCAGGCATTTTTCTCCCTCTTGGTAGCTGGAGCAGCGCTGCGTTTTTGACTTTCTGCCTGAGAACAGTGCTGATAACACCAATGTCTCGGTTGCTGCTTAGAACATTTTGGTCTGGCCAAGGACTTTCTGAGTCTCATGCTCCGCGAGGGAGGAGGGGAAGCCAGGAGGAAGCAGAGACAGGACACCTGACCCAAAGTGACCAATGAGGTATTCCATAGCACAGCACGACATGCCCAGGATGTAAAAACTGAGGGCTGAGACCAGGAAGGGTTGGGAGGTGCACTGGCTTGGTCGGGCTGGATATATGTGGTGAGCTGTTGTATTCTCTTTCCTTGTATTTCGCTTGTCATTATTATTATTAGAGGTAGCAGTAGTGGTTTGTGTTATACCTTAGTTACTAAACTGTTCTTATCTCAACCTGTGGGAGTTGCATTCTTTCAGTTCTCCTTCCCATCCTTCTGGGAGCTGAGGGGAAGAAAGAGGGGGGAGTGAGTGAGCAAACTGCATGGCTGACTGGTTAAAATGTGACATTAAGGCATTTATTAATTCTAGTACTGTGCAAGTAAGGCAAGTGTATTCTAAGGCCAATGTTTATACTTCACTCAAATTTGATGCCTATTTTTTTTAGCAATTTTTTGTTCAAGGGGAGGAAGATATGCATCTTTAGTAAATGGAAATGTGTGATTTCTGCTACTCTGTGTTCAGAAAATAAAAATTATGAAGTTTATATGATGCTAGTTTTATTTCTGATTTGCATACTGGAATCCAAGCAATCTAAAATTCAGTAAGCAATTAAAAAGAAAGGCAAATTTTGCCCTCTCTCAGTTAGTGCATTACCTATGAGCCCTTGTCATCCAGTAATAAAATGAAGTTTGAGAACAGGACCAGGAATGGGTAAAACTGTAACTGAATTCTGAGTCACGTTGGTATCATATTAGTATTTTGGAAAATTGTGTTTAAAATACTTAAAAAATGCAAACAGCATCCAAAGATGCTACCTAAAGAATATAACTGAAAAAATCACTTTCTGTGTATTGTAAACAACCATTTCCCTTCAATTTAAGGCTCGTTTGTGGTAGGTTACTCTTGTCCCACATCAGCCAAACTAGTCTGGAATACACCGGGAGTGTGATTGAATTACAGATACCCAGTTCAGGCTTCCATATTTGTGGACCTCTTCTGCAAATTGCTCTTTCCATATAGTTGCTTCCGGAAACATTTTATAGGTACTGAACTTTTGTACCGTTCAACAGAATTAGTAGAAAAGTTAGTATTATTAATGAGAGATCCTGTTTCTTATTATTCAAGTTGAGCTATAAATGCTATAGCTGATTAACCTCTAAAGGTCTGATGGAGTCTATGCTCAGACTGGTCACTCTACCTTCTTAGGTTTGATGTGACATACTTTCTTTCATTTGTCCTTGCTTTATAGGCTTGGAACCAAATTGATGCTTTGAGAACTGGACCTTAGAGACCATCACTATGATAACAAATGGGAAGGATAGCTGGAAAACAAACAGAGAATGAGTAGTGAATCTCACAGCAATTCTGCAAGCAAATTTGCTTGCTCTGCTTTCTTTTGTGCCATCACACTCTAGCTTTACAGTGCTCTGCCTCATTACCTATCTATGGATCCAACAACAGCTCCTGACATATTGCTCCCATTAGTTGGCATTCCTGCTACTAGTGAAGGACTGCAATGACAGTAGCTAACATCGCCTTCAAAATTATGTTTGTGTCTTGCCAAAGTTCTCATGGGGGAGGAGAGTTTAGAAACATACATACATTTCTTTTAAATCAAGCATGGAACACTACATCAGGAAAATATTCTGTGTGCATTTAGCTACAGTCCACAGATCTTTGCAAACTGTGATTTTTTTTAAAGTATGCTTTTGATGTCCATGGCAATAAACCATAAACCCTTTTGAATTTTTTTAAATAGAAAATTCCAGGAATGGTGGAGTACTTATATTACTGTTTATGGTAATTCCCTAAAACTTGTACTCAGAAGTACACTTCCTGGACTCTCTGCTTGCTGTCTGGGATTTCAAGTTTTTATCTGATGCTGCAGATGCATACCAGAAGCCTTCAAGGTCACCAACAGTTGCCTGGAGGCATCACATCCCACCTATGAGAAGGGGAGAGTTACTAGGACTAGTAAATCCCTTCAGCATGGATTGAGATGAGGTAACATTCAAGGTCCATACATAAACACCAACTTTAATGGACAAATATTCTGTAAATGTTAACCTTCTTTACAATTCCACATAAGCTATGTGGGTTTATGAGAAGTCAAAGGTAGGGCTTGTGTTACCAATTTCAAGAAAAAAGAGAGAGAAAAGAAGGGGGTGAGAGGCTGGGGTGAAAAAGATTGGGTGATAATCAGTCCTGGATCCAGTATCAGACATGCCACTGTGGGTGTTCAGTGTAGAGAAGAGTGCACCAGAGGTTTGCACATGTTACATTTACTGGCCCTAGTTCCTGTAACTCTCTAACCTTTTCTGACCTTGACTTCAGGAGTGGGTGAGATACCAGTCAGTCAAGAGAAGTGGCACCAAGCCCCTGTTTCCTTGCAACAGCTGTAATCCCAGGTAAAGACTAATGGCATATAAGCATTTATCTACAATATCCAAATCATACAGCATATTTACAAAACTCTTAAACAAAGACACAGAACAACACCCACAGTTTAACTAAAGGTAAAACAAAAATACCTCTTCTCTTCCTGAAAAGGTGGCAATCATGGTTTTAGCCTTTGCATAGGCATCTTCGTTTTGTGGACTTTAGAACTAATCTCTACAGGTCTTTCAGAGATTTTGCACTGATAAACACTCACTACAAAAGTCATTCTTTTTTCCTCTCCCTCCACCTTTCCCAGGATTTTCTTTCTTTTTAATTTGTTTGTCAGCCATATTTATTTTTATATTTGTTAAAATAGGAGTCCTCACCTGTATTTTTCTCCTAAAAAGCAACATTTTTTCAGATGGATGTAAAACTCCTTCTCTTCCCTTTCTCATCTTCTTAGCATTCATCAGTGCAATTCATCCTTCACAAGATCTTATAGTCAGCATCTTTTTTGTAGATTAGAATGACATATGATGCAAACATCCAAACAGGGTAACATCCATTCCTTCTGTTTAATGCAGCAAAGTGGAAAACAAACAAACAAAACCCCCTAAAACCTCCAAGCAAACAAAAAGTAATCCAGATGTTGTGACATTCAGTTCAGAAATTGACTCTGCTGCTTTTTCACTCCTTGTGAAAAGACAAAAAAATTTTTTCATGAGTACATTAAAACCTTGCCTGGTTTTGTGTCTCTTGACTAACACAATTTCCTATAGTTAGACTTACTAATAGGTGGAAGTGACATAGGTATTTACGGTTACATTTAAAATTTAGAAGTCAACTCACAATGTTGAGATCTTACTGCAAAGAATTTCAAAAGTAATAGTAAACAATACTTCCATTCTTAAGTTATTGTGTAGATTCTACTGTAAATGATAAATGCAGACTGTCAATGTAAAATAGCATTTAAAGAAGTAATCTGAAAAATAGAAATATTAACTAGCTATCATCTTTAGCTCAAAGCAATGCACAAAAAAATGACTTCTCAAACCTTGGCTGAAGGTTACACAAAATTTTTTATCGACTTAAATACGATTTTTGTTCATGCCTGAAATTTATGACCCTGGCCTGTGCTGCCTCAATGCATAATCAGATGCTCCTGTTCCTATAAATGAAGTGCAACATTTGTGCAAGCCAGGTTTTCTGAAATGCCTGCGCTATTTTTTGCCCATGCTGTGGAAGAAACAGTTTTGAGTAATAGGAAAGAAACATTCTGACTATCTTCAGCTTCTGAGAACAATAACTGCCTTTGTGACTGATGAAGCAGAATTTCAGGATGATGTTCACTGGACCACTCATCTACCCCCCAGCCATGTCAAACTTGCCTTCAGCATTAATGTGCTGATCCTGCAGCCTTTCTGCTGAAATACCACATGGTGCAAATATGTTAGACTACAATAGAGAATCAGAGTTAATTGACAGAAAATGGTCAGATACAGGCCTGATTCAAGAGGGAATGGAAATCTGATGCCTAATCATTGTGTGCTTCTCTGAAAATTTCTTTTAGTGTGGCATTTCACGACATGGACTCAAGTTGATCAGGAGACTCAAATCCAACTTTATTACAACCAAGCTCTTTTTATCCCCCTGTTCGGTACTTTCCCAACCTGCACATTCATAAAACGTTCAATCTCATTGGTCCCTGTAAAATTCTCCAGGTAAGTAGTCCAATCACAGTGCTGCAGATCCTCTCACAACCCCCACATCCTCTGGCATCCAAATGAGCTTCCTGCCACAACTATATTCTGGCCCATCACCCTAATGCTTGTTTTCTGATCTTTCAACATTCCAACTCATTTCACAAGGGCTTGTCAACATCAAGGCCTCAGAGCTCATTCCCAAACTTTTTTTCATGCAAATCTTATCACCTTCACTCCCCACATTTTAGTTATGGATATACAAGTACTATTTAATTATGTTACATGAGCTTTAATATATAGGAATATCCATAACTTTTAATAGATTATATTACTTCAGGTTTTATGCCTTCAGTAATTTTTCCCAAGCTAAGAATATTTGGTACAATTCTATTAGTTTAAGATTATAACAGCTGATGAAAACCTAGGTGTTCCTGGAAAGAGCCCAGGGAATCATCAGGGCTTTTCCCACGCAAGCACTTATTAGGAAAGTCTTTCAACAATCACTCTTGGACATACTGTATATATTTTGACAACACCAGAAGAAGACATAGGGCTTATTTCTCCTTTCATTTACAATACAACAACTTCCAAATGACTGAAAATTTTTCCCCTGTGCATTATCTTAAGAAAAAGAGACAGTAAGGATCTGCCTGTATACATAGCTAACCTTCAAACGGCATCTTCACCTGGCTTAGAGTTCTGTGATCTGAGAAGGATCAATCTCATCCCACATAAATATTCCAAAAGGATAGTAGCCTCCGAAATGCTATTTTTCCAATTTTATTCTCTTGGTTCACTACAAAAGATGAACATAGTCAAACTTATTGTTCCAAGTTTTAAGAGATCATAAAGGGAACAAGAACCAAGAAGATGTTGCACTGGATGAATACTTTATAACCTAAGAACAGAGAACTAGTATTTGTGGATGAAGAAGCAAGACAACTAGGACAAATTCCAGTACAGAATTATAATTAAACTCCCCAGAAACAGTATCAGAGAAATCTACTGTCAACAGATACTTTATTTCATAACAATATTTAAAAGTAGAAAAAATACTCACAAAATGGACTGCTACCTGGTAGCATGCTTGGAATGCTTTACAGGACACTTAAAATCTTTTATCAAAGGGGTCTCATTTACTTAATGCAGATGGGTTTTTACTGCCGTGTATATATAAGGCGTCTTATTACTATGTGTTCTGCATGCTTCTGTTTATATTACTTAGAAGAAAATGTTGAAGTCTGTACCCTGCATTTCTTCAAGAGTTGGGAGAGGTTAGAAAGAGGTATTCAGCCTGGTAAGTCTTTACTTTCCCCTCTATAAAGCTGTGTAACACTGCAACCTGCTAATAAGCAGGACAGACTAATTCAGTACACACTTTAGTGTATGCTGCTTCATTAAATTTGTATCATTTAATTCATGTCAGCTAAAGAGCAGTTCTGTCTTTTAAAAAAAAGTTTTATGAAGTCGAAGAATTCCCATAGAAACCACAATCTGCGTGTTAACTAATGGACACTTTCTTCTGCTTGCTTGAAGAGATATGTTTAAAATTGAAATGGATAGCAGTTATACACAAATGGCTCTGCAATTCTCTCCATTAAATTAATAAAAGCAAATGAATAAAAGATAGAAGATGAACATTTCATTATATGAGCACTTAGACAAGGGAGCACTTTTCTAACTTCTTGAAGTTTTCAAAGTGAAAGAACTTGGAGGCTGTTTATGCTTTATTTGCTTTGAAGGTTCCACTGTCATTTTGGGATCAATGCTAATATAAACAACTAACAGGACCAAACTATTCTGTTACACCTTAACCATCATTAATAGCAGTTTATTTCTCAAACTATACTCGGACCCATTGTAATACTAAGATCAAGTGAAACTGAAATCCAGACATTACCACAGTTCCACAGAAAGATGGTTCAGCAAAAGCAAAGGAGAGTATAACCAGAGAGCCTGCTAAGCAGATAGTTCCAGAGAAAAAGTTCCAAGTTGATGATTTTTTAAATAAAAGTCTTCAGATTGTGCCTGCTGAGAAATTTTTTCCCATCAGTAAATTGAACAATGCCAAAATGTGGACCTGAGACCTGATGCTCAGCTAGTGCCCATACTGAATGTCAACGTGGTTCTTAGCAGTTTTAATCTGTTCCCACCTGACATCAGTCTCCCACCCAATGCACAGAAAGGTCTGAGAATTAACCTAGACCAGGAAATATCCACAGTAGGCACTACAGATAATGGCATACCTATTTGGCATGTCCCTAGGGCCCAATTGTCCAGGCTGACTGAGATACCTAAAATATCATAGTTCATTATTTCTTGTTCAGGAGTTGAAAGCGTGCACAAAGATTGAGTCCTTGTGAATTCTGGTATAGAACTGGGTATAAGCTAAGGAGGTCTGGCATAGGCCATGGATCTCTCACTATTAAGATTAAGTAGCAAGAAGCCTGGTAGGAGGCATGGTGGCTGTTAACACCACATTAGAGCACTGCAAGTTGCTATATTTAGGAAGACAACCTGACCCACTGCTCTAGTGCTACTCAGCAGTGTTGTTCACATTAGCAAGTCTATGTTGAGAAGGGAAGTTGTAAACCCTTGATGAGCTGTCTCCATTTCAGACTGCTATGCCAAGGATTCTAGGCTCTCTTTTCACATTCATCATATGTCAAAAGAAGTATTGGCACTTCAGACATCAGTTCTAGAGATCCCAAGTGAGAAAGAGTGAAGCATGGGAGTGGAATCAGGCCTGAAGTCAGAGTCTGGTGAGTGACAACTTCACTGCTTCTGTAAATAGGAGAGGGTGAAGGGAGTGATTTGTTAATGTCTTGGGGACAGAATCTTGCTGACCATAGGCAGACCCAGTAGAAGAGTGTCTGTCCTGCAATAGGAAGACATTATTCCACAGTAACTGCAGCAGATAGAGCAACATCTGTCAAAAATTACATCTGCATAACAACCTGCTATGCCACAGAGGAAGGTGCCATGTCTCATGTGTAACTGCTGATAGTCTGGATAACAGGTACGCATGGCACTGTGGAGACTTCTGGGTTGTTTCCAGTGTACTCCAGTGAGATGGCAATCACTCAAGTAGCACAGGTTCAGAAAGTGGCAGAAGTAGCAAAGAAAAGTGGATAAAGGGAGGCTTCTTCCACTTCCAGCAGAGGAGATTTGGTTGTCTGGAAAATATAAGGCAATTCAGACCCTGAGGCAGGGAGGATATAAGAAATGACCATGTGATAAGGCACAGCTGTAGCAGGCAAGCAATACCTGCCATAATACAGAAATATGGGCATATACGCATCAGAGACAGAGAATTGTGTGGGATGTGTGTTGGGCAAGGCTGTCTACCTGACAGTTTAGATCAGACATATTAATTTATCACCTGACCTCAGGGACACAGCACAGCCCCAGGTAATATTGTTTACAGACATACACAATGAGTATATGTTTGCTTTTCTACTGTAAAAACACAGGAATTGCATTCCTCCTGTTCACATGGCTAGATTTCTCCCGTAATGGCAAACCACAGATGGACAATTAAAACCATTGAGTGAGTTAATGAGACTAATGCTTAGAAATTTAATTAGTACTATCTTCATGGTGTAAGAGCTACTTCTGAAACACAAAAACAATAAAAAAAATTGAGAAATACAGCAAATTCATGAAAACATCTGCTGCAGTTCTTTGAAGCTGTGAAGCACACTTTGCCATTAGATTCTCCCCAGCCTCCCATTTCCTCAATAGAAATTATCCATGTACTGGGAAAAAGATTCATGACAAAGTCTAATCTAGTAAGGGGATAATACAGGTGACAAGAATGCATTTCATACTTTTATTCATGTAAGAATTTATATGCCCTGAAGCTTTTCATCATAAAAGTAACAATCTTTGTGTTTTCCCTCATATACCTATGCATACACAAAAGCAAAAATATAGGTCATCCAGGCCAACTAGCACTCAACCGAAACAGACTCAAGAACCAACCTCACTGAACCCCTTCCAAGAAAAAAACAAACCCAACCAAACAACCAAAACATAAAACCAGAAAACTGTAAAAGCTTATTAATGTAACCTAATAAAGTTGGATTTTGGAGATAGTTGACTTAGATAAGGAGAAAAACAAAATCGGCAATGGGAGAGGAAGAAAATTAGTAGAATAAACCTATAAGACCATGCATTTTTTTGCTTGTAGCTTCAAGTACATCTATAACGATCCAGCAGTTAATACTGCTTTTTTGCTTTAAACTGCCATGAAACTATTCAGCAAAATGAAAAAAAAATCTATACCTCCATGAAAAATAAGGTTTCAATAATCAAAAGCTCTATCTACTTATTTTTTCCTAGATCACTGTTTTCCTGTTTCCCATTTTTAGTCAGTTTTCAGTTGACAGGGTAAGCTGACTGAGGAAAAGTACAACAGATATTTTAAATATGAGTTCTCAGCATTTTCTCTGCCTGACTCACAGATGTAATGTTTTTGTTAACAATCTGAACATGTTAATACTTGTGTGCCATGAGATAAGTCAACTGCAGTCTATCACTATGCTTTTCACTTCCACATTCATGTTCACCATGTGAAAAGCAAATTCACTCCCAGTTCATATTTCCTTCATTTTTGGAACAGCAGAAAAATAGTTTGGAAATCAATCAGTAAGAACTTTTACAGGTGATAAAAATGTCTCCAGATGCCCTAGATCCTTTCTGGAGAGGAGGAAAGAAGGGTTTAAATTATCAGACCCTGACCCTGAAACCACATCATTCTTCACTTTCTGCTGCCTGCCTGTAGGGTTGTTACAATGCACAGAACACACACGTGGTTTACTACACTGACAGCTGGTTGCTGTCTCTTTTCTTTCTCTCCCAATAGCTAACAGGGCAGCACAGAATTATGCTAATGTTCAGTAGATTGCCATGAATAAACAAAGTAAACAATATCTACCTGAATCATTCATCTTAAGATATATATGTCACATTACACAACAGACAAAAGTAATTGCTGCTGGGAAAGCAGAACTCAAACCATTTCATATAGTAAACATATGTTCAGTAACGTTAAAATCTTGTCTGATTGGTACTTTTTTTAAGAATAGCTGCAGTGCAGGTGGAGTCTGTGTGTAAAAACTGTAAATGCACTGAAACATGGGCTGATTGTGTGAGCACAGAAAAACTGATTTAAATGGTGATTACCTCTTCCACATTTTTTCTGTAGAAATTCAGGGGTGTTTCTTCTTTAATTTTTCATCATAGGCTCTCTCACTGATTCCCTTAAGTCTTATTTTAAGGTCAGCATTTGGAAATGGAAAGATATGAACTGGAAATGGAAAGACATGAACTGTTTGACACAAATGACTTCTGCAATCAAATAGGGAAAGGAAAAAAAAAACACCACAACCCCTAGGACTACACTCACAAAAAACTCTTCAGCAGGAAAGTTTTGTTTGTTTATTCCATTTAGGAAGGCACAATCCCTTTGTGCAATCCCTGTATACCCTGAATTTGTTTAGTTTGATATTTTCATTCATTTCTTTGCATGACATCAGATTATTGTGGCCAACTGTTAGAGATACAAGCATACACACACACAATTAATGCTCAGAGTTGCCTGAGGGATCTGGTCTACTGAGATCACTATCACAATCCGGCAAATTTATGTAACTAACTAAATTAATTCCTCTTTTTGTTAATGTTCAAACCAAGCGAACTTTTTATTAAAGAAACATGTGACATATTTTCCAGCATGCAATTTCTTGGTAAATTTTTCATTCTCAAAATTCAGTATTTCTACTTTCACAACTGAATATCAAAAGGTAGCTCACAATGGCAAATAAAAGCACTTCTGATATTTTACAATAATGCTTACAAAGCAGGTCAGCCACTTAAGTTATGTAAGTTACCAAAAGCTGTGTGAAGGAAGCATGGCAAAGCTACTGAAGGTGAACTTTCCTTTATAATGAAGAAAAATGAAGTATGTTTTCTTTATTCTTAGGCCCCTTAAAATGTCCTAGCAAAAATATAATCCTCCCTCTGAGCAATGCAAACCCAAAGCTTAGAAATACAACCTGATCTTCTCATTTTACATCATTTTGAAGCTCAGCCATGCATTTAAAGCTCTGCCCATGTATTTAAACCTAAGTATTCCACAGTCCTTCAGGTGAAGGAACAGGAACTCTATAATCCTTATTGATAGTTGTATTTCAATCTATGAAAGGCTGTGCAATGAGGACATATGATTTCTAAGAACTTGAGTATATAGAACGATATCAAATACAGTAGGAACTACAATTACGTACAGACAAACAGGAAATTTAACACGCGCACATTATAGTATCTACTGCCAAAAAAAAGGAAAATATGAAACATATATTATAAAGATAATACTTTAAATTAAATGGTAATTGAAACATCTTTAAATCTAAAATTTATCAGCAAAAAATTTATTCCATGTTAAATTTAAATAAATATTGCTTTCCATATGGATTTAAATGGAGAAAGTGGAATCACTCAATATATTGAAAGTGCATTTTAATCCTCTTTTTTCAATGATTAATTTCAAAGCTGAGCATTACATAACTTTCTGATACCCTATCAACAAATTGTACCTTTCTTCTTTCCTCTTTGCAGGAAATGTTCATAGAGCCATACCTGTATAAGCAAAAATGTGAGACTAAGTCTTCCCATTTCCTTACCAAGAAAACTGTTCCAAGTTATAAAAGAACAGTTTACATGTTTGGTACCTGGTATTCCTGCATAGCTACCAGCAGATAGAATCATAGAATCATAGAACAGTTAGGGTTGTAAAGGACCTTAAGACCATCTAGTTCTAACCTCCCTCCCATGAGCAGGGACACCGCACACTAAACCATATCACCCAAGGCTATGTCCAACCTGGCTTTGAATACTGCCAGGGATGGAGCATTTACAACTTCCCTGGGCAGCCCATTCCACTGCCTCACCACCCTTACATTAAAGAAATTCTTCCTTATACCCAATCTAAACTTCCTCTGTTTAAGTTTGAACCCGCTAATCCTTGCCCTATCACTACTAATGAAGTCCCTACTGAAGAGTCCCTCCCCAGCATCCCTATAGGCCCCCTTCAGATACTGGAAGGCTGCTATGAGGTCTCCATGCAGCCTTCTCTTCAAGCTGAACAGCCCCAACTTTCTCATCCTATCTTCATACAGGAGGTGCTCCAGGCCCCTGATCATCCTCGTGACCCTCCTTTGGACTTGTTCCAACAGTTGCATGTCCTTTTTATGTTGAGGACACCAGAACTGTGCACAATACACCATGTGAGGTCTCACGAGAGCAGAGTAGAAGGGCAGGATCACCTCCTTCTACCTGCTGGTCATGCTCCAGCCCAGGATGCAGTTGGCTTTCTGGGCTGCAAGCACACACCGAAGACTCATGTTCATTTTTCTATCAATCAGCACCCCCAAGTCTTTCTCCACAGGGCTGCTCTCAATCTCTTCTCTGCCCAACCTGTAGCTGTGCCAGGGATTTCTCTGACCCAGGTGTAGGACCTTGCAGTTGGCATGGTTAAACTTCATCAGGTTGGCATCAGCCCACCTCA
>JANRGW010021447.1:5380-18186 GCA_024733675.1 Psilopsiagon aymara
CACAAAAGACAACATTTTAAACAAAAGACAACATTCTCCTCGCAGAAAACAGCATTCTCCTCGCACAGACCACATGCTGCTGCAGCAGGAGCAGAGCGCCCCGTGAGCGCGGCGCGCCGGCGGGTCTGCTCCCGTCCGTGGCGGGGCAGGGTGAGCGGAGCTTCCGTGAGTGAGGAGAGGGAGAGAAGCGGGAGCGGTTGCGGGGAAGGTGGACCACTGGGTGCTCCGCTGAGAGCAGCAGCGCCGGGACCCTGCCCCGGTACGCTATGGGCCGTACCCCCGCCGCCCCCCGCGGGGCCCCTCCGCCTCTGCTGCCGCTGCTGTCGGTGCTGCTGCTGCCGCTGGGCGCCGCCGCCGAGCCCCGCCAGGTCTTCCAGGTGCTGGAGGAGCAGCCACCCGGCACCTGGGTAGGGACCATCGCTACCCGACCCGGGTTCACCTACCGGCTGAGCGAGCAGCACGCCCTCTTCACCATTAACGCCAGTTCGGGAGCTCTGCATACCCGCACCACCATCGACCGCGAGAGCCTGGCCAGCGACGTGGTGGACCTGGTGGTGCTCTCCAGCCAGCCCACCTACCCCAGCGAGGTGCGGGTCCTGGTGCTCGACCGCAACGACAACGCGCCTGTCTTCCCCGATCCCTCCATCGTAGTGACTTTCAAGGAGGACACGGGCAGCGGGCGACAGCTTATCCTGGACACGGCTACCGATGCCGATAGTGGCACTAATGGTGTAGACCATGGGTCCTATCGGATTGTGGCCGGCAACGAGGAGGGGCGTTTCCGGCTCAACATCACGCTCAACCCCAGCGGTGAAGGTGCTTTTTTGCACCTGGTTTCCCGGGGTGGGCTGGACAGGGAGGCCACCTCCACCTACCAGCTGTTGGTGCAAGTGGAGGACAAGGGCGAGCCCCGGCGGAGGGGATACCTCCAGGTCAACGTCACTGTCCAGGACATCAATGACAACCCACCCATCTTCAGCCAGACTCTTTACCAGGCACGAGTGCCTGAGGATGCGCCTGTTGGGGCCAGTGTCCTCCAGGTCACTGCAGCTGATGCTGATGAAGGTACCAATGCTGACATCCGCTACCGCCTGGAAGGAGGTGATGGTGGTGGTGGTGGGGAGGGGGCTGGCAGCCTCCCTTTTGAGGTGGACCCTGAGAGCGGGGTGATCCGCATCCGGGAGAGCTTGGACTACGAGATGCGTCAGCAGTACTCGCTGACTGTGCAGGCCTTGGACCGAGGAGTGCCAGCACTGAGTGGCCGGGCTGAGGCCCTCATCCGTCTGCTCGATGTTAATGACAATGAGCCCCGGGTGAAGTTTCGCTATTTTCCAGCCACCTCTCGCTTTGCCTCGGTGGATGAGAATGCGGCACCTGGCACAGTGGTAGCCCTGCTGACGGTGAGTGATGCCGACTCCCCTGCAGCCAATGGGAACATCTCTGTGTCAATCCTGGCTGGAAATGAGCAGCGTCACTTCGAAGTGCACAGCAGCAAGGTACCCAACCTCAGCCTCATAAAGGTAGCAGCTGCATTGGACCGGGAGCGCATCCCAGCTTATAACCTTACGGTGGCGGTGGCAGATAACTATGGGGCTCCTCCACCACCCCTGGATGCCCCCACTTCTGCCTTTTCTCCTGACAGAGTGATGGCAGCTCCTGTGAGCCGTTCATCAGTGGCTAGCCTGGTGATCTTTGTGAATGACATTAATGACCACCCCCCTGTCTTTGGGCAGTCGGTCTACACTGTGAACATCAGTGAGGAGGTGCCCCTGGGCAGCTACGTGAGGGGCCTGAGTGCCACAGACCGTGACTCAGGCCTCAATGCCAATCTCAAATACAGCATCGTCTCAGGCAATGAGCTTGGCTGGTTTCACATCAGTGAGCACAGTGGGCTGGTCACCACGGCTGGCCCTGAGACTGCCACTGCTGGGCATGCTGCAGGCATGTCCACCTCCAGCAGGCTGGACCGGGAGACTGCTTCTCAGGTGGTGCTCAACATCAGTGCCCGTGACCAAGGGGTGCAGCCCAGGTTCTCCTACGCACAGCTGGTGGTGACCATCCTGGATGTCAATGACAATAAACCTCGCTTCAGCCAACCAGAGGGCTACCAGGTGTCCCTGGCTGAAAACTCCCCATCAGGAACTGAGTTGCTGGTCCTGAGTGCCACAGATGGGGACTTGGGGGACAATGGGACAGTCCGCTTTTCCCTGCACGAAGCTGAACCAGTGCTAGCTGTGGTTGGCCCCTCCTCAGTCACCCCTCGCCGGATCTTTCGTTTGGATCCTGTGTCAGGCAAGCTTAGCACTATCTCACAGCTGGACCGGGAGGAGCAGGCTCATTTCTCCCTCCAGGTCCTGGCCACTGATTTAGGCTCTCCTCCACTTTCTTCCATAGCTCGTGTTAATGTGAGTCTCCTGGATGTGAATGACAATAGTCCTGTGTTTTACCCTGTTCAGTATTTTGCCCATATCCAAGAGAATGAGCCAGCAGGAACCTATGTGACCACGGTGTCTGCCACGGACCCTGATCTGGGACCCAATGGGACAGTCAAGTACAGCATCTCAGCTGGAGATGCCTCAAGGTTTCAGGTTCATGGCCAGACAGGGGTCATCACTACCAAAATAGCTCTTGACAGGGAGGAGAAAACTGCATACCAGTTGCAGATTGTGGCCACTGATGGTGGCCATCTTCAGTCACAGAACCAAGCCATTGTCACCATCACTGTCTTGGACACCCAGGACAATCCACCTGTTTTCAGCCAGGGCGTGTACAGTTTTGTTGTCTTTGAAAATGTTGCCTTAGGTTACCATGTAGGTACTGTTTTTGCTTCTACCATGGACCTCAACACCAACATGAGTTACCTTATTACTATGGGTGACCAAAGGGGCATGTTTGCCATCAACAGAGTGACAGGGCAGATCACCACAGCCAGTATTATTGACAGGGAAGAGCAAGCGTTTTACCAACTGAAGGTGGTTGCTAGTGGTGGGGCAATAACTGGAGATGCTGTGGTCAATATAACTGTTAAAGATTTAAATGACAATTCTCCACACTTTATTCAAGCGATAGAAAGTGTAAATGTGGTTGAAAACTGGAAAGCTGGGCACACCATATTCCAGGCCAGAGCTCTTGATCCTGATGAAGGTGTTAATGGTCTGGTTCTTTACAGCCTTAAGCAAAACCCGAAGGGCTTGTTTTCAATCAATGAACAAACAGGGGCCATAAGCTTAATAGGGCCACTTGACATTAATGCTGGGTCTTACCAGGTTGAAATCCTGGCCTCGGATATGGGGGTGCCGCAGCTGTCCTCTAATTTTATTCTGACTGTATCTGTCCATGATGTAAATGACAACCCGCCTGTGTTTGATCAGCTTTCCTATGAAATCACTATTTTGGAGTCGGAGCCTGTGAATTCCAGGTTCTTTAAGGTGCAGGCTTCTGACAAAGATTCAGGAGTGAACGGTGAAATAGCTTATAGCATAATTGAAGGAAATACTGGGGATGCCTTTGGCATATTCCCAGATGGTCAGCTATATATAAAAAGTGAACTGGACCGTGAACTTCAGGAAAGATATATTTTACTGGTTGTGGCCTCTGATAGAGCAGTAGAGCCACTCAATGCTACTGTGAATGTTACTGTAATTCTGGAGGATGTAAATGATAACAGACCCCTGTTCAACAGTACCAACTATGTATTTTATTTTGAAGAGGAGCAGAGAGGTGGATCGTATGTAGGGCAAATAAATGCTGTAGATAAAGACTTTGGGCCGAATGGTGAAATCAAGTATTTGTTTGAGCATATGCAGCCAGATTTTGAGCTGAATGCGGTAACTGGGGAAATAAGAAGCACTCATCAGTTTGACAGAGAAGCTCTTATGAGACAAAGGGGAGCTGCAGTATTTAGTCTCACGGTAATAGCAACAGATCAGGGATTGCCAAAGCCTCTAAAAGATCAGGCAACTGTGCAAATCTATATGAAAGACATAAATGATAATGCCCCCAAATTCTTGAAAGATCTCTACCAAGCTACTATATCAGAACTGGCAGCAAATCTGACACAGGTTCTGAGAGTTTCTGCCTCAGATGTTGATGAAGGGGTTAATGGATTGATTCACTACTCTGTAATCAAGGGAAATGAAGAAAAGCAGTTTGCAATAGATAGCAGCACAGGCCAAGTGACCTTAGTAGGCAAGCTAGATCATGAAGCTACTGCATCGTATTCGCTTGTCATTCAAGCAGTAGACTCTGGAGCAGTTTCCCTAAGTTCAACTTGCTTGTTGAGCATTGATGTATTGGATGAAAATGATAACAGTCCTTCCTTTCCTAAATCAACCTTTTTGGTGGATGTTCTGGAAAATATGAGAGTTGGTGAACTTGTGTCATCTGTCACTGCCACTGATTCTGACTCAGGTGACAATGCTGAACTCCACTATAGCATTACAGGGACGAACAATCATGGGACCTTTAGCATCAGTCCCAACACTGGTAGTATTTTTCTTGCAAAGAAACTGGACTTTGAGACACAATCTCTGTATAAGCTAAATATAACAGCAAAAGACCAAGGAAGGCCACCACGGTCATCTACAATGTCAGTGGTAATACATGTAAGGGATTTCAATGACAACCCTCCTAATTTTCCTCCTGGGGACATCTTTAAATCTATTGTTGAGAATGTACCTGTTGGTAGCTCTGTAATTTCTGTGACTGCTCATGATCCAGATGCAGATATTAATGGGCAGCTAACGTATGCAATCATCCAGCAGATGCCAAGGGGTAATCATTTCCGTATAGATGAAGTGAGAGGGACAATATTTACCAGTGCTGAAATAGATCGCGAGTTTGCTAACCTCTTTGAGTTAACAGTCAAAGCCACAGATCAGGCTGTTCCTGTGGAGTCCAGACGATTTGCTTTGAAGAACGTGACCATTTTGGTGACAGATCAAAATGACAATGTTCCTGTGTTCATATCACAAAATGCTCTCGCAGCCGACCCTTCGGTTGTGATTGGTTCAATACTAATGACAATTATTGCTGCAGATCCTGATGAAGGTGCCAATGGAGAAGTAGAATATGAAATAGTCAATGGAGATACCGAAACCTTCATTGTGGATCGCTATAGCGGAGATTTAAGAGTAGCGTCAGCTTTGATGCCTTCTCAGCTCGTATACAATCTCATAGTTTCTGCCACAGATCTTGGCCCTGAAAGGAGAAGATCCACCACTGAGATGACTGTCATTCTGCAGGGGGTTGATGGGCCTGTTTTCACTCAGCCGAAATACATAACCATCTTAAAAGAAGGTGAGCCTATCGGGACAAATGTGATATCTATTGAGGCATCAAGTCCGCGGGGCTCTGAAGCTCAGGTGGAATATTACATTGTGTCCATCCGCTGTGAAGATAAGAGTCTTGGGCGCCTCTTCACCATCGGGCGCCATACTGGTGTCATCCAGACCGCTGCCATTTTGGACAGAGAGCAAGGAGCACGTCTCTACTTGGTGGATGTTTATGCCATTGAAAAGTCATCTGTTTTGCCTCGCACTCAACGAGCAGAGGTAAAGCTTTTATTCAGTATTGTTTTTCCATGTTTGCTTTTTAAATGAGCTATTTTATGTATTTGTTGTTAGCTGTTTTACAGAGAGTAGTGCACAGCAGAAGGCGGGAAAGCTCTGCTGATTCATTACTTAAAGATGACCTTTCAGTTGATATCCCTCAAACAGTTTTCCTCAAAGCTGCCTCTAGAAATTTGAAAGAAGGTTGGGCGGAGTGCTTAAATTGGCTACGCTAGGCACGGGGTTGGTCAAATAAATCTGAGGTACTGAATACTCTAGCTGTGAAAATATTTAATCGTGGGTATTTTGAGTTTTGCATGTGTTCTCTTTTTAGCAATTGTTACTTATTTGAAGTCTTTCTATTCCTATGTGAATTATAACTAAACTTCTTTCACTGCAATAGTCGTGTCACTATTTGTCTGAGAACTGACCAGTAGGGTATTGCTTCCTGAACAGCTCATCACGTGTCTCCAGTCTTGGATGTGCTTGGCATCCCAGCCTGGTTAAGTCTGTCAGATAGGTCTCCTCATGTACCTCCAATTCATGTCGTTTCTTTATGGACAAGGGTGAATATGAGAATGATCTTGTTTCGGTTCTTGGGTGTGACAGGCAGAACAAATGCAATGGTTTAGCTGGCAGTTTTCCTTATCATAAAGCCATTTGCCTTGACTGAAGTGTCTTTAAATGTTCTCTGCATGATTAGCTTGAGGGACAAAGGGTGGAAAACAGGTTTGAAACATCATCTGTGTAGTATGAGTTTTTTATTCACTCTGTCTAGTAATTGAGTCACAGAGCTGATCATTTAGGTTATTCTTGCTGTCTTCTGTGGGAATAGTGGGAAGCTTGGTGTGAAAGGGAGTCTTGTGTCTGATTTAAGTTGTACCATGTTATAGAGCTGCCTCGTGAACTTTACTATGAGCCATTTAGCTTGCAGTTCTTGGAAATCTGGGGCTGGCACTGCTGAGTGGGTCAGCCTGCAGAGGATGCAGGTAATGTGTAGTGGTTCAACTATTTTCCTTGCCAGCTGAACACTTTGCCTCAGTACTGGACAGCTTGCGGAGATCCCAGCTAGCCTTGCTCTTCAGAATTATGTTTTGGCTTTGAGCCATCAAGGATGCTGTGGTGGTTTGGTTTCTGTTGTTGGCTGAGATTTTGTCTTCCTTTTTGTTTTTAGTAGATGCGGTATTTCTAGTTCTTTAAGAACTGTTCAAGCTCCAATATTTCTTGGCACTTATGAGAAAGCTCATCTTAGTGTGTGTGCCGTGTGCTGTTGATTACTATGTTTTGAAGAACAGTAGTGTATTGGAAAGAAGATTCCTGGTGTATGGATCTTTGTATCCCTGCTAGAAATTTATAAAAGATTAAACCTTTATAATTGTTTTTCTTATTATTGCATCATATTTAGTCTTGATGGACTGTGTTTTGAGGGTTGAATAAACAATGCAGCTTTTTTCCATCTTTCTTTTGGTTGGCAACTTTTGTTTTGTTTTTGTTTAGATGTATATAGTGCAAAAATTTTTGTTTTTCATTTTCTGCCGAGCTACTTTCATGAAAAATCAGCCTGTATCCAAGTGTGTGGGCACTATCTCTTATCTTTGTAAACCCACCTTAAAGCGCACTTGTGCTAGAGGTTTTGTGCATCAAGTGTGCAATTTGGAAGGTTTAATGTTTTTTTCCAGTTTTTAAGGTGATAGCTTGAGTGGCAGCATAACCACAACGCTGAGAAGAGACAATGAATGTGTGTGGACATGTACAATATCTAAAACTACGAAGCTTAAGTGTTCTTTTCCCACAATGTCGTAAACTTTCTTTGGTATACACATGGCAGGATCAAGACTGATTTTATTAGAGTCCTGCTTGAGAAGTAAGTTGCAAAGCATTGATGCAGGTGTGCAGACAAAGCCTTATAAGTCTGGTACGTGACAGCTTTCTGAACAGATAAGCTGAATATAAATTTTGTTTTTTGAGGAATAATCTTGAGTATTGTATATTTTCTTTGTTCCTTCTATGAAGAGTATGTTTGTTTTAGTTTCTGAATATGGTTAAAGAAAAACAGTAGCAGGATTTGCTTAACGACTTCTACTTTCTTCTTCACTGCCTGCCGTGCCTTCTGCCCTGATACCAGACATCATCCTAATTGCGCTGTAGCTTGTGAGTAAAACACTGAACACTCAGCCACCGAGTGCTAAACTTGCTGGCTGAGACTGAAGAGAGCAGAAGTAGCAAGAAAGTTAATAGTCTTTTATCTAATGTAGGTTTTGGGAATGATTTTGGGTGGCAGATACCTGGTGTGAAATAGAGATATTTACAGCTTTGAAGCAGTGGCTAGGCTTTGTCCAGCGGGCAGGCAGTATAAAAGAAGAGCAGGCTTGCGTGAAGCCAATTGCTCTATAAATGAATCAGTCCTTGTCCTTGGGAAATGGTTTGTTGTGTGGGTTTTTGTTGTTGTTGTTTTTATTTTAAATTTATATCAACTGTAATTAAAAGATCCACCTAGTGCTGCAACTGAAAAAGTCTCTTTCCAGCCTTTCTCATCCATCCTCGGGGCCTGCCCTATAGGATCATAGGGCATGGCTATGGGGGTTGTACACTAGTGTTTTCTGAAGAGAGAGTCCAAGGGAAGAGCTATGCAATAGCAGGACTGTGGAGAATTCCCTTCTGACCCCAAAGCAGTGGGTGTGCCTTGTAACTGAAGGGTTACATTTTCAGTGAAGCAGCAGCTAAAGAGTTTATGAAACCAAGAATAGTTTATTTACAGTTTGTGGATTATTGTTTTTTTAGCACTAGGTTTCATATTTGTGTATTTTTCTGTGCTTATTATTACTGTGTGGAGAGAAGGGGGGGGGTGTCAGAAAAGTGCAAGTTGTGAGGTATTTATGCTCAAAGTACCAAATACTTTGAGATATGCAAACTCAAGTAGCACCTGTTCTATTCTGTTTTACAGCCAAGTGATGTAATTTTGGATAGTTATTACTGAATTGAAAAGCTTTTTTTCTTTTGGATATTAGCCAATTTCTGTGTAACCTACAGTGACAAAACAGATGATTTGATGTGTGAGCATGTTCTGTGATCAGTCTTATTTTTTCCCTGTCTAGTATTAATCATTAGGTGTGCCATTGTGCTTCTCAGATAAGAAAAAAATAATGTAGGTGTTCCTGAAGCTCTTCTGTTTGCCATTTTATGCCTTTTTATGTGTTTCTGATGAAAGAAAAAAATGCAGTAATTGCTTAGCTCCTTTCTCATGGCTCTCCAACAGAAATTCTCTTTTAACCTCTTCAGGCAGGGCTGAGGGTTTCCCCATCATGATTTTATGTTTAATATAGAATGACTAATGTGTATTGGCATCACTTGGAAACCATGTGACTTTATTCAATCCTACCTCCCAAAACAGTGATCGTATGCTGTGGGAGACTTTGTGTGGTCGTGTGTTGTACCCTGCTTCTTAGCTGGCAGTAATAATAAGAACCCAGGGACAATACCTCATCTTCTGTGCTCTGTTACTAGGGATTAAATGGAATTAGACGGGATTTCTAGTTTGCATGTTTAACCCTTCAGTGGGTGTGTTTGCAAGTTTAACCCTTGAGAAGAGCAGTGGGTTTGCTAGGAACCCGTGGTGTTACCATGCATATTGTGTATGACAAATGAGAGGATAACAGATTAGGATGTGAATTATTTGTATATGAAAGATGTTTAACTGAACTTTAAACAGGTTCGGGGTTTCCAAGGAAGGGAGAGAAGGCTATAAATATTTATTTATACACTTCATACCTTCCTTAATGCCCTGGAAAATATATAAACTTTAAATGAAAGTTTTACTGATGGTATTGATTTGAAAATGGAAATATTTGGAGAGGCACAGCATTGATCCTATGAATCATGCATGATTCATATGAATGATCCTATGAAACATGCTCTCAAGACAGGGGCAATCTCCTTGACTTTCAGGCAGGGAAATATGAGGCACCAAGTTTTCTTTTGCATTTGTGCATGCATAGCTGCTTCTTGTGGTGCATTTCATGACTGGCACTATTGGGAAACTTGAACTTCCAGGTTGGCAGAGGCTTTTATCTCCCAAATTCATAGTCTAGGCAAAATATGTCCTTTCTTTAATCAGGCACAATATGGGATTTTAGACTATGCTTACTGCTGGCATAGTGAAGATCTGGAATTTAAAGAAAACAGACAGAATGAATGGTCCTCTTCTCCTAGAAAGAAAATTATAGGACATTTCATCTTGACCTGGTGTGAACTGCAGCCATGACCATAAAACCATGACTGCATGGGATAACTAGTTTATGTGGAGCTTTTAGGGTCACCCCAGCCTAGGTCCTGTCACTCCTGCACCCACTGAAGCTGGGAGTGAGGTGGAGGTGCTCGAAAACTGTCTTCTCTGTGGTGCAGAGCTCCAGAAGCCCAGATAAAGAAAGGAAAGATGCTGCTAAGCAGGAATGGCTGCCCAAGCCATAGGAGCACAATGCATCCCTTGTGCTGTTTGGGTTGGGTACCACTTCAGGGATGTGGGGCTAGCCCTGACATCCCTGAGACGGGAAAGTGATGGATTGCTGGGGCAAAACACTGATGGTGTTACTTCTCTAACCAAGCTGGCTAATGTTGAAGGGCTTTAAATTTAGTAAGAGAATTTGAAAGCCACTTCAGAGGAGTCTGTTATCTGGCATATTTACCGGTACAAACGAGAACAATGGGGTATTCCTTGTATTCATACTATTTATAAATTGTTTTATTCTTTAATGATACATGGCACATTAATTGTAGCTTGACAGAGGAAACTGCATATGAAAAGTTTGAGTAAACAATGAAAATCTGCTGCCTTGTCCCAGCTACAAAGCCAGAGTTTTTTTTCTTCCTAGTGCTGATATTGCTGATTCTGAGTAACTTATAATTATTTAAGTTATTGCTGTCATTTGCACTGATCTGAAAAGGGATCTCTGAGTTCTGCTTGAACTAGAGCAGGAGATGAATATGTGCCTAATGTCAAAAACTGTTCAAAACCAATTTTTTTTTTTTTTTTTTTTGTCCTCTAATTTCATTAATGAATCTGTCTTGCTACATTTTCTTAATATCTAGAATTTCACATTTTTTTGCTATTTTAGCAGCCTCTGGGCATTTTTGCGTGTGAGGTCACTTCATGATTTTTATGTTAAAAAATCATTAGACTTTAAAAGCAACATTCTTTATTATGGAAAATAGTTTTTCATGTGTTTCTTTTGGCTATTATTGCTGGTGTTTGCGTTAACCATAGCAAAATTTTCATATGCTTGTTTTTGCTGAGTGTTAAATTCTTCATACAAATCTCTAAATTATTCTTAGGTTCTATTGATGTTAATAAGCAAGACCTTTTCCATGTAAAATGATACCCCACCGAGCTGCTGGAGTCCAGGTTTCTTTCCATGTGTTAGTCAGGTGAAGCAGCCAGTAACTGTTCATTTTGAAGAACTCCAGATGTAGGTCACCGAAGCCTGCTTGCCCTCTTGGTGTTTCCAGCCCTCACCACTGGCTTTACTCTGGCAAGATTAAGTTATTGTCAGCTCCTGAAATCTTTGTTCTTGTCTTTTCCTCTTTCCTGTGTGTATCTTGAACCTTGAGACTGTGTCTCATCAAAGGATGTTGGTACCCTTTTGACTGGTGGAAGAAGGCTCCAGATGTTTCCATGGTCTCATCTGAGTCTTTTCAGAGATTGGATTTTGTTGAATCACCACTCCAAGGGCCACTTTCCACCCTCCAATAACAAGATGCCTGTTTAATTTACATCAGAGCAACCCCTTAGCATCAAATAGTTCTATTGGTATAGTTGTTTTAACTGTGTCTAGGATAGGGAGTAGCAATACTGTTAAGTTAGTTTGGTTTCTTACCCATGTAATTGTGTCTGTGCAAAACCTGTGTGTAGACAAGCCCTAATACTCCTGGGTTTTAATTAGAGAAGAAATTGAAGTAAAACAAAGAGTTTTCTTAACATATTCCTGCAGTTAGAAAAAGTGATGCCAGATCAGTATGGTACATCAGTACCATACAGATTTGTTTCAGTAAATTTATAGCCTGACTTCACTTTGCCAAGAATAATACCAGATATGTTAGAAAAACTGTCTTTGTTTTACTATGATGTTTCTCTCTATTCCAATAAATCTTATTTTTAATTAGACCCTTAGTCTAGACTGTCACCCAGGTTTGTTTTTGTAGTGATCTATTTTTGTTTACTTCCTCAGAGCAATGGCATACCAAAAGGACAGTAGAACAGATGGAAACTGATAGCTATGTTTGCGCTGTAAAAATACATAAGGTTGGGTTAATTAATGCAAAACAATTTCAAAGAACCTATTATGAAGTGGTAATGTATGTGCTAACAGCTATGCAAAAAGACATGAAAACAAGCATTTGCCTTAGCGTTTCATGTTCTGTAGTCTTTGCGCATATATGTTGTTAACAGGCTGTTGCTTGTAATGACATAGCGATATGCAATTAGTGTATAAGGGTTCTACTATATTTAACACAGCCATCCCGACATCCAGCTCTACAGACAGAAAGGAACGCTTGTTGTGGTGGAAATATTCAGCAGGCTCAGACAGATGGATGGAGCTTTGGGGGCTCTTTCTTCTGGAGAGGAGCACCCTCTCGCAGTGCATCGCCTTCTACCTCCACTCTACCCTGGGGCCCAGAGGTGGCATCCTCTGGACAAGTCTGGGTCCCCAGCAGTGACCTTGTGAGGGATACTAACTCCTAAATGTCCCATGAAGTTGATCTGGATCCTCTATTAGAGGTGAAACACAAAGAAAGGATTTTTCTCACAGCTCTTGAACTGAAAGAAAAAAGAGGAATAGCTTTGAGATGTGCCATATGGCCAGTAGGTGAAGTATCATCAGCATTAAGATAAAAGCATAACTTTCTCAGTTTCACATATCCTCATTTTTCAGCATCATAGCTAGCTGTGCTCTTCTAAATACGCATATACATGTGTGTGTCAGAAAAATTCTGTCTTCAGCCACTCAGTTGGATCTATCTGAAAAACAACCAAACTGGATCAAGCAGTGTTGTAGTTTTCTTTGTAGGATCTGCCTATACCATTTTCAGTTCTTCTCTGGTACCTATTTGGACTGCTCCCAAGCCAGAGTCTAGCCCCAACTTGCCAATACGAGCAGAGAATTATAGAATGGTTTTGACTGGAAGAGACCTTAAAGCTCATCCAGTTCCAGCCCCCTGCCATGGGCAGGGACACCTTCCACTAGACCAGGTTGCTCCAAGCCC
>JANRGW010021449.1:0-12205 GCA_024733675.1 Psilopsiagon aymara
GGACTTTTGGAGCCTCATGCTCTGCCAGGGAGGAGGGGAAGCCGGGAGGAAGCAGAGACAGGACACCTGACCCAAACAGCTGGGAGGACTTTGTCCTTCTTATCCAGTGAAAATTTAGTTCTAAATATAAAGCAAAGAAGAGATATTGAGACCCTCCTAGGAATGACTACAGTATGGTAAAAGATTTTGTTTGGGATGTGGGCAATTTGGATTGAAATACAATCCTTAGCTGAATCAAGAAAAAGTGGAATCTGCACTCAGACATTCCAAATTCCTAGGCGGTGTATTTCTCATTATTCTAGAAGGGAATTCTATTACCTTTACTAGATATTCCTGAATCTGAGAAATCTCTCTATAAAATTCTCATCAAAACCAGCACAATGAAAGATTATTAATTCCAACATAGTGATACCATCCAGTGTAAAGGACCTTTAAAAATACCAGCATAGGCCTATTTTCTATGGAAAATCTGCAGGGTCTGACAACACAGCTGACACTAATCAGTATGTTTTTCAGCAGTAAGGAAATAACATAAAATCACTGCTGATAAAATCATACCAAATGATGCAAGATGATGTTCTATAATGATAAAGAAACACCATTGCACTTGGTAAATTTGTCAGTAAACTGAGTCCATTCAGGCAGGATACAGTACACTAAAATATGTAGGAGGTGCAACATGTATAGTTCAGAGGGAAGGACTATTTTGTGAACACAGCAGATATGAACAGGGCTTAGGATTCCCACTAAGCCAACTACTGCAGTAGAGGGTAGATGCAGATCCTATTCAGATGGCAGGTGACTATTTCAGGCTGTATGTTTCTGAATTATACTGAACACTAAAGATCTCTCAGATATAACCGAAAAAGCCAGTCACATTCAAATAGGAAGAAGTCTTACATTTGTAATAATCTAAACGTCAAGGACCTTCCCTCACTCTCTTCAAGTGAAGACTTGATCTCTTCAAGAGAAAACACTTTTCAATCCAACAATTTACAAAGTTTTCTTAGGTAATATTGCTTCTGCATTCATTATCTCATCTTGGATTGTAATCCTGTAGTCTGGGAACCACCAAAGTATTGAAAACCAAGTTATTAGCTTTCAACATTTCCAGCAAAATAAACTGCATTAGTCTGCAAAATACAGAAGGTTTGCTGAGGTTCAGTTCTTTGAACTTACATTTCACATATATAATGTGCTTCAGCAGTCAGTTCAAGTGATAAATGTAGCACCTTGAGCTGCTCCACAGAACAGGTACTTCCCCATTATTAATATGTGTAATTCTGCCATACTCCATCATCAGTGCCAACTACATTCTGGATCATTCTTATGACAAAGTAAAAAATCGCTGCAAACAAGCACAGTAGTTCCACAGGCTCCAGCACTGAGGAAGACTGGCTTTCCAAGAACTTTTCACCAATGTAGCAGACTTTGGTATATAAAAAATCTCTGCTGACTCCAGCTGGAAGTTAAACCTCCTTCCTACATGGACTGTCCAGTGGCTCTACTGGGAGAGCTCCCAGGGGTACTCTTGCCTCAGGTATTGCATATGCAGAGTGCTTCACTTATCCACCTATTTTCGTGAAACTGGAGAACTAATTGGCAGTCTCATCAAGCAAATTCAAGCCTGTCATTTGCACCTCAGTTTTAGGTACCTGGTGATGCTATGTAAGTACTTTAGCACAGTTATTAACTGAATGGAAAGAATTAGGAGTTTCTGGTGGCTTTTAGAAGCACTTGTCCAACTAACTTTCATGCCTAAACTATGGTCATAAAGATCTCTAAAGGCACCTACCTATCTGCATTTACTCTACAGAAAATTTATCCAGCTGCTTTAAGAGCACTTTTTTGCTACAGGTGAAAAGATAAATACATTACCAGTCTTCACTTAAGGAGTCTTGACTCTGAGTGCTAGTCATCATCAAGTGCATAAAAAATTAACATGGAAGACTAGAACGCCAAAGGCGATTTTAGCACACAAATATGCATGTATTCTATCATCCCAAGTCTTTTTTCCATAGAAAGTATACTAACCATAATTTTTTCAATTTGTAATTTCTCTTTTATTTTTGTCTCTAAAGGAAAAGCTTCAGCATATTTTAAGGTAGCTGACAGCCAAGTTTTTGGGAACAAATCTCTATTGTAAAGAAATGTGAATGAAAGTCTAGCTTTTTTTTTTTTTTTTTCAATTACTTGAGATTCTTATTGATGATTTTATTTGTCCAGAACACAGTGCTTTATAAACATTAGCACCACTTCATTGCATTTTTCTGAGTTATCATTACCATTTTGATTATCACTGAGATGATGTTAAAGCTGGCTGAAATATCCAGCCATAATCTAACTGATGGCTGGACTGGTCATGAACATGTCAGTAGAATTGCCGGCAGTCAAGTCTGTGCACTAAGAACATATAGATCTGCTAGACATGTACTTCTGTCCATTATAAAGCACATTTTCAGTTAGTGTACACAGGGAATATTTTATCCTCAAACTACCTGAAGTTTAGGATTTTACTTAGATTCGTTTCCCTCCCTCCTCAGTGTGATAGCCTAAAGGATAGTCCTTTTGTTTCCTGAAATTTTTGTTGCTCTTCGCAGCACACCAGCCTATGAAGGTTATTTTCTTCATTATTCTCTCTGTCTTATTTATTGTCTTCCTTTAGCTTGATACACTTGCTTCAAAATGATGGCTATTTTACTTTAGCGCTCTCCCTGACATTCAATGGGAGATATCTTTATAGAGATAAAGCTGCTCCTGTCATAAGTCTCCCTACTAAGCTGAATTCACACACTCCACAAGAGATTCAGCCTTTGATTAGGGATTGCTTTCTGTAAAATCATATGGGAATGGAAATATTCTTAACTGTGCAAAATTTTGGAACATCTTTTGATCTGCAGTTTTTGTCTCAGAACTCATCAAATTGCTCTCTCCTGTGCTCAGACACCATTTCTAACAATGGTGTCCCATTTATTTGCTTTCTTTTCTCACTCAGAAAAAGATTTAAAAGGTATTATCTCAATTTTTTAAAAATCTTTTATCATGAGGAGCTCTACATACAGACTTAACTCTTGCACTCTTTGCTTTTATGAATAGATACTTGGTGGTTCAGCTTGAAGCTGATTGATTTTTTCTTTTCTTCTCAGGACTGTAGTGTTCAGCTGTTAATCAGTCTCTTCTGCAGCACAAATATCACAAAACTGAATAGTCTACCGTTTCTCTTGCATCACATTTTAAGTAATATATAAGAAGGTTCTTATGGGCCATTTTCTATTTATGAAGACCTACAGAGACTCTACAACTATAGCCAGCAGTCTAGCCACTGTTGGCTTCCTACTCCCCCTTTCAACTACTTGCTTTGCAAGCTGGATGGTTTCTTTCTCTGAGAATTTTCCAGACTTTTTAATTAATGCAAAGCAAGCAGCAGTGTTGCAAATGTTCAGTAGCTTTGGTTCACCTTATGGACCAATAATTTAGTAATCCCCTGCAGATCACCAGTACATGACTTCCCCTCTACAGCAGCAGCTGAACAGCAGCTGATAGGAAAAATTTATGAGGTGTGAGGGTCTACCACAAATCAGTCTCTCAGTATCATTACTGCATCTACAATTTCTCTTGCTGTCTCTGTACTTGGAACACCAATAATATGGACCAATTCATCAAACAATTCTAAATCGCAGTAGTAGTAGAAGACATGACAATACAATGATCTATGCAGCAAACACTTGTGAGGTTATGTATCAAGTACTTAATTACAGTACCAGCGTTTGAAACACATATGACTGAAACTGCTAAGACTTCAAACCTTTACTGTTTGCAGTGTTAACTAATAATTGCAAAGTGCCTCAGGCCACTATAAATAAGTGCAAAGCATCTTAAGTACTTTCTCAATCCCTGTATCAAACTGATGAAGCGAAGCATACCTCAGATACCTGAAGAAAATAAAACAGTAATCACAAATGATGAGTAGCATAAAATCACAATAGTACCAGAGGGGAGTGAAAGAAGGTAAAATACTGAGAATTGCCAAGGAGCAGTGCTGCTTTTTCCTAAAGTAGGATCTAATTTGTGCTCATAAAATTGTACTCACATTTAGGAGGAAATGTGGAGCTCCCATTGTCAAAAGATGTTTCACTGAATGCAACAAGCAGTCATACGCGCAAATTGCTGCTTCACTATGTTAGTATCCTTTCTCAAGCTAATGCTGCCCATTTGGGTGTACGGCTGTGAGACAGCAATACATGTCTTTAAACTGTTCACCAAATTTTGAGAACAGTAATGCAGCAAGTCAGCTCCTCTGCTGGGATAAGCCACTATTGGTCCTTCTATGAGATTTTATTTTCAAACCAGTAGCTGGAAGACCTGAAACTGTTTCATATTCAGAAATTCAAAAATATTCAGCTTCTTTCCCACACCTCAGCTTAACACAATTCCCACTTTGAAGGTGGGCAGAAAAGAGATTGGCAAGACTTTGCCCTATCTTTTTTCTTTCTGTCTTTGCTCTTTTTGTGCTTGCTTAACTATTATATTTTTTGGTTTGTAAGTGAAAACACCAATGACCTTTATTCAATGAGGACTACCAAACTAATTAGCACTGGTGACAGAAACAGAGGCTGAGATATAGGTTTTAGAAAGAAATCAAGATGTATTGTTTGCTCTGTTTCTCCTCAGTCCATTTTTATCATAAAATTGTCAGTTCAGACTTTCCTTAAAAATATTGCTTTTTACCTCCAGCAACCCACAAATCACAAACATAGATTGCTAATGATATTTCTGTCTTCTTTTCTCCCCCTCTGAGGTAAACTTTTTGCCTGATACTTTCTTTCTGAGAGAAACTACTTTTTAACAAGTGTAGCATGCATTTATTCTGAGATAGTCTTCTCTTATCATGCATCTCTCCCATGACTGATTTTCCACTTTGTTGACTTAGTTTTTCTCTCTTAAAGACTCTTGAAAGCTGATGGTAGGCATTAGGACTTTTGCATGAGCACACATTCTGGTGGCGTCAATTATATTCCAGCCCTCCTGCCCATCATTTTCTGTTCCCCACTGGTAGGTCCTCAGAGATCAGTGGCTAATAGGAAGCACTGTACAATGAAACTAAAGGAGAATTCAGATTGTCAGAACCTGCATTTTTATCCTTACAAACATGAGCTCTCAAGGAGATTCTTCATTCTGTCTGAATTGAGAGGGCTCTGTACCAAAATACAATAGGTTGCACCCTTCAGATCTAGAGTTAGTTTTACATGATATGGCAACCTTTATTAAATTATATGCCCTCTGAGGTTTCTAAGGGCAGATTAGCTAGTAGTAGTAGACAGCTGACTGTTTTATGTCATGTCTGTAGCCTATCACAAGCCAGCTCCATTAGCACCACATACACATGTGTAGAGCATGTTGAGCCCTTGCGATTAAATGGACATTTGCATGAATTCATTTAGAAATGTAAAATATAACTGTGGTGCAAGTAAGGCAGGAGCATAAAGTTTGATTTACTGGCCTTGTGCTCCTGAACAGAATAACTCCAACATATGTAAAGAAGATCAGGAATCCAGTGATATTTTTGTTATCAAATCATCCCTAGTAGTAAAACAAGCAACTTTCTGCAAAGGCTCTCAGCAAACCAGTTTCTTTTACAGCATACTGGGTTTAAAGGTTTTAGACTCACTGCAGCTGTTAAAGTCATTGAATTGGAATTTGCAGCTACTAACTGAGAGAAGGCATGAAGAAGAAACAGTCTCTAATAATTTTTCCCTTTAGTCATACTCTACTGGGTAGCAGAAACAGGACTCCAGCCAGCTGGTCCGCTGTTTTGGCCACTATGTGTGTCCTGATGGTCAGCTACCTCTACCCTTGGGCATTCTTTCATCTTCTTAAACCTTTCAGTGTATGAACAGTGATAAAGCTATTCTGCCATGAACTGATCTAGTCTGGTTACTAACTACTATATGAATTTTATGTACAGGGCTTATAAAGGAAGAGAAACAAGGGGCATATCTTACTAGAAGAGTGCCACTTTTATCAGCAGGACACAGTAGGTGGTTGAATCTATAATTAACTGAATGCAGGTGACCTGTTGCAGGGAGTTTTAACTTTTCATTCCTTGGTTGGTGAAACAGAAGAAAGTAAACCAAGAGTTTCAGGTAATGAGAGGACATAGCATAAATAAATAACTGGTAGAATTCATTATATCAGTGGGATCTGCAAGATTCTTCACAAAGCAGAAAGTCCTCATTTCTTGCAAACATTTAACATACAAAGCCAGATCTAACATTTTTTGAACTATCTGTGACTTTTTTTTTAGAGGAGCAGATGCCACTTACCATGACCTATTAGAGGAATTTCAGCATGTACATTCATCATTACTGGATAGAAGTCTGTTGTAACTCTTCTAAAATCCCCTGTTTACCAGTACCACTCTGGATTAACCATAGAATCAGAAATGGCTGAGGTTGGAAGGGACATCCAGAGGTCACCTTGCCCAACTGTCCTGCTCAAGCAGGGTCACCTATAGCAGCTTTCCCAGTACCATGTTCAGATGGCTTCTTGAGTATCTCTAAGGATGGAGACACAACAACCCCTCTGGGCAACCTGTGCCAGTGTTTGGTTATCCTCACAGTGGGAAAAAATGTTTACTAATGTTCAGGAGCAACATCTTGCATTTCAGCTCTGGTTCTGTCACTGAGCACCAGTGAAAAGAGCCTGGATCTGACCAATATGCACCCTCCATACAGGCATTTCTATACACTGACAACAACACCCTGAGCCTTCTCTGCTCCAGGCTAAACAGTCCTAGCTCTCTCAGGTTTTCCTCATAGGAGAGATTCCAGTCTCACACTCATCTTTGTAGCCTGTCACGGGACTCTCTCCAGTATGTCCATGTCTGTTTTCTAATGGGAAACCCACAGCTGGATGCAGTACTCCAGAGGTAGCCTTACCAGTGCTGAGTAGAGGGGAAGGACCACGTACTTCCACCTGCTGGCAATGCTCTGCCCTCTGCTGCATAGGATGCCATTAGCCTTCTTTCATGCCCTTATTGAGTAATACAAGAAAGGAATAAACTACTTGTGTTTCCTCGATGGAATAAAAAGTGTTAGGATCTTGAACCTTCTTATAAAAAAGGAAGCATTAAGGAAAAACAGCTCATCAGTGGTTGTTAAAAGTGAATTAATCTTCTTTACTGCCATCCATAAATACTGCTAATGCATTAATGTTTCACACATTGAACTCAGAGATGACAAAATATAAATCATTAATACATTCAGTCTTTTCTAGCCACCTCATACCACAAAAGTCTGATGTATCTGTACAGTAGATTGTTAAATTGTGAAACTCTCCATGTCCCACAGAGTTGAGAGACCTATGTAAGGTTACTTGCAGCAGGAAGCAGGTTGTAGGAGGACTTAGTAAATGCAGTTCACAAAAGAACAGATTCTTCAGTGTTCAAAAGCCACCTGCCACCAAAAGCAGACCAGATTTCTACTCCATGCATGGTATGAACTTGAGAAGTACTCTCAGGTATGGTACCATACAGGTGTGAAGAGTACAATTGTACTGTGCTTAAGAGGGACAAATGTCTTAATCCTCCAGCAACACCAGACAGTTACCCTTTTTTTACTTTCTTACGAGTTCTCACTCTGCTCCTGCCTACTACATACCTTTCTGTTACCTTTGTTACCTTCCATATTTCTGTAATGTGTCTTAATGAAGAATTCCTTTCTCCCTGGGAATTAATTACTCCTTGTGTTGGCTTTTGCAGATGATGAATGAGACAAATGAACCAATCAAAGATCCAGCTCTTCATTCTGGTGATAAGCAACATGACAAAGGTCTGGAATTCACAAGAAATGAAACTGGGAACTCCTGCTTGTATTTCATATATAACCCTAGTAACAGAGTTCACTACAGATTTTTTGACTTGGTCAGTGACTGTGATAGTGGTTGCTATGGATGTTTTGATGTGTTTTTTCTGACTACTTGGAAGTTAAAAGGCTTTGTAGAAATTATTTCTTTGACGGTATGCAATTTCTCTGAGGTAAATTTCACATTTGACTACATGCTATTCTGGCATGCCTCTAAGTAGCATGGTAATCACTACACATACACACATTTGTAGGCACAAATCAAGTAGCAGGAGATGCTTATTTCAGTCAGGATATTTCCAGCACATAGTTAATGAAAACACTACACATGCGGACAATAACTGAAAGTTATATGGCCAGTCTCATTCAATGTAACCTCAACCCATCTTCACTATATCACTGTCTGTGTGGCAACAAGGCATCACAAAACCTTGCAGCAGGTCAGAACCCAAATTATGCCTTTAAAGATTAAAAAGAAAAAAAAGGAAAAAAGATAAAAAAGATAAAAAAGGAATTGCTTATATCATTAGATATAAGATATATCACCTGATATCATTTCCACAATGTGCATAGTACAATGGGATATTTTGTTTGTGACTTTCATTCCAGTGCAGGAATTGAGACGGAGAACGCTAGTACTAAGTGATGTGTTGCAGATTTGGAGCAATCTGTGAGAAAACAGCCTGTAGGCTGTTGACTTCTGGATTGAATGAACAACTCCAGAACTGCAGAATGCTATCATTAAAAGCTTGGTGCACTAACGGATTAATTAAAATTTGACTTTACAGGACAATTACCTTTTATAAGTTCAAATCTAAGATGATTTTATTCAACTCTTTCTATGTATCCAATTAATATAATATTAACAATTAATATTAATTAGATAAAAGATTTGAATTATTCAATCAAGTAAATCTTCCACATTTTTCCTCCTTCTAATATTTTTTTTTATATTGTAGGTGTTCCAGCTGAAGCAAACAAGTATCATTTTGCATTCAACCTTTGTCTCACTTAAATGTCAGAAAAAAGTGACTTTTTATTAAAAATAAAAAAATTACCATTCACAGATGTACAAGAAACAACAGTTATCCATGGCATTATGCAAATCAGATTATTTCTTCCCCATTTACATTTTAATCATCTAAGAATATCTACAAACGTGTAGCATAATGGATACTCCAAGCCCAGATGATGCTTTAGTACTGCAAACCCCAGCAATTTCTCCATCACTTGCGGTCATAGACTAAAAATGAGGATAATAAATTCACAGTTGCTAAATTTCATTGCTGGTTTTCATTACTGTACTTATCTTACTGTCTTTCAGACACATGTTTGTAAACCAGGTATGAAAGCCAGAGCACATGAAAAACTCTCAGTGATGAAACTGAAATGTACTGTATACCATCTACAGCCCATACTGGAAGACTGGTTTAAGGCATGCTGTTGATTTCAACAGACAGGTATGGAATGGCTTCATTCATACTTTGAAATGAAAAAGAACATGAAAAAAAAAATTGCTTCGAGGAATCATTCAAATTGGGTAGCATAAAACTGGTTATCATGGGTAAACAGCACTTAAATGGGAGTGAAAGGTAATGGTCTACTGATTGGCTTTGGAGATCAGTGAGTGCCGGTTTCACTTAGCTCTTCAAGGGTGACCAGGTAGATAAAGCAAACAAGACAGGAATTTGAAATCAGCCCTGTTGAACAGAGCTGTGGAAAGCAATGAGTTAAATGACATGACACAGAGACTTGGACAGATTATAAATCTGTGCCAAAAGGAGCAAAATGAGTTTCTTTTTTTCTGGGGAAAAAAAAGAAATAAAAGGGGGGGAGCAACCTAATATATCTGGTGAAATCCAATTAATAACAGATAAAAAAAATACTTAGTCCATTGGAGAAGTCTGGGTAAGATTAATGATATAGAAGTACCAAGGTTGAAAGATGAAAGTGAATGAGATGGGTTGGCAATGTGATGTGGCTGCAAAACCAGTGTATACAATTTAGGGTTACATTCACAAATATGGCACAATATGGAACAAGGCGGCACAGGATTTTGACAGCATGTGCTCATCTCCTAGAATTTTATTAAAAAATGTGCTGCCAAACCTGAAGGAAAAGAAAGATAATTTGAAATTAAAGAGCTGAGCAGCCCATTTTCTCAGCCTATCTTCATATGGGAGGTGCTCCAGCCCCCTGATCATCCTCGTGTCCTTCTTATGTTGAGGACACCAGAAATACACATAGTACTCCAAGTGGGGTCTGATGATTCTTTCATATTTAATGAGAGGTAACTAAAGCTATCAGAGTGATGTGCAGAACTTAACACTGGGACAGTGTTCCCATGTGCTCATGCAAGGTCCTTTTTATGATAGTTTTCCCATCAGTTTTAGTAACAGAAATCAACTCCGCCTGTGAAATAACTTGATAAAGTAGCAAAAAGGCATTACTGTTGCTCAAATATATGTTCATACATTTATGTCATACAAACATACAATACAAACGTCTTGTGTAACAGGAGATATGAATTTACACCAAAGCCTTAAGACAAAAAATTCTTCTACACACACCCTTTGCAAGTATAGCCCTTGAAGGTGAAATGTGTTTTTAATAGGAACAGGGATATTGTTGGACTTCTATTATCTGAAATCATTTCAGAATTTGAGTCATCTTATGTGTGAACTGCAATTCTACAAGTACAATCTAATTTTCAGGACATGAGAAATAAGTAGCACTGTATATATTGCTATATGGATATAATTCATGCAATAATAATTTCCCATGCTACAAAGTAAGAATTTACACAAATTTTGAAAATTAACCCATTTGTATTATCAGAAATGACAGAATATAGGTAATTCAAATGTATAAAGTTGTATTGATCTCTGGGAAAAGTTGATGATCAAAACAGAATGTAGAGAAGGCTGAAATCCCTTCTTGCTACTTTACTTAAAATCATAATAGCAATTGTGCAAAAACATTTCACAAATATTCCCAAATAAATTAAAGAAGCAAGCTTTCCCGAGTGCAAACATTGCTAACCAAAATTAGCTTAAATTTTCATCTCTAGGAACGCATAAAATTCATGGTGTTAATCTTCAATATCAAGTGAATGAATGTCCCACATGATATGGAACTTCCATCAAAATGTTGAAACATTTTATAAAGGGAAACAATATACAGCTGAAGTTTGCTTCCCTGAACAATGATTCAATACAAAGCAAGTTTTCATTGAGTTATATCTATTTTGTAATGAAATCACACCTAACATTAGAAATACCACAGCAAAAGTTCTCTTGATGAAAACTTCAGTTTCCTTGTTTCGCAAAGTGCTCAATCCAGTCTATAAATAATCTCTGACACAATAAAGGACATGGATATATGTGTTTCATGTTAAGATAGATTTTATTTTCATTTGAGAATATTAAATAAGATGAGTTGGAAATGTAACAAAGACATCATTCCCAGTTTCCAGTGACAGAAGTCCAGGCTTCTCTTGCATTCCTTGAACTAGCTTTTGTCAGATACCCATTAAAATAATCTCCCATATTTTCCTGTACTTGCTAACAATGAAAAAATAACTTTTTCTCACCATAGCTGAGACATTGCACACAGTGTATAGTACTTGCAAGGGCCTACATTATTCAGAAAATCCACCTGCTTGCTCAAAATAATCACCCCTGTCAAGAAGCCAATGCCACCTGGGAGCAATAACATCCATTCAAATATGCAGGCATTTGAACAAGTTATGCAAGGTTAGGCATGGGTGAAATGGCAACTAATTTAGAAGGCACCTCACAGTTACTGAAATGCTCCAAATAGGTAGATTATATTTCGAAGGAATCAAAAGTGAAGAAGTGAGGAAAGGGAGGAAGACAAGGGAAAATATTCTTTGCACTGGGTCTCAACATAGGGTTCATTTTAGCTTGGATTGGTTTAGTTTTATGGTTTGTCCGTTTCCTAGCATCAGCTGAGCCTTTGACAAAGATGACCGAGATGAAAAAGTATTCTGAGACAACACATTTGCCAAACCACACCGTCCCTTGGCAGCCCGTCTACATTGTTCCAACTACTGCACCATGCTTTCTCTTTTTCCTAACCACAGTCCTAAGGTTAGGTCTTGACACTGGTCTTGCCTGGATGTCATGGTTTAAGTCCAGTCAGCCAGGCAGTTTGCTCACTCAGTCTCCCCTCTTTCTTCCCCCCAGCTTCCCGGGGAATGGGGAGGAGAATCAAAAGAATGCAACTCCCACAAGTTGAGATAACAACAGTTTAGTAACTAAGGTATAACACAAACCACTACTGCTACCACCAATAATAATGACAAGAGAAATACAAGGGAA
>JANRGW010021450.1:0-32786 GCA_024733675.1 Psilopsiagon aymara
AGGGGAAGCCGGGAGGAAGCAGAGACAGGACACCTGACCCAAACTGACCAAAGAGGTATTCCATACCACAGCACATCTTGGTCAGGATGTAAAAACTGGGGGCAGGGACCCAGAAGAGCGGGTTCACTGCTCAGTCGGGCTGGGTATCGGTCAGCGGGTGGTGAGCGATTGTATTCTCTCCCCTTGTTATTTCCCTTAACCATTACTGTTATTGGTGGTAGCAGCAATGGTTTGTGTTATACCTCAGTTACTGGACTGTTCTTACCTCAACTCATGGGAGTTACATTCTTTCAATTCTCCTCCCCATCCCTCCAGGAGTGGGGGTAGAAAGTGGGTGGAATGAATGAGCGGCTGCGTGGTTTCTGGGTTGCTGGCTGGCCTTAAACCACGACATTCTAATTTCATTAGAATCTAAATATAAATCAAGAGCCTACTTTGACAAGTCTCTGTAAAATCAGTGAGGGTGCAGGGTGTTTGCTTTAGTGTAAATGTGCAGCTGTTGGACTGAAATAAAGTTCATTCCACAACACTAATCTTTGTTTCTAACTGGAAAGAAGTATTTGCTTAGCTAGAGTTGAGCACGGTCCTCATTTGCTGATCTGTAAATATCTTAAGCTTTATCAAAAACTTTCCAGAATTTTTCTCTGTCTCCCAATACCCCATCTGGATCATGTGAATGTCATTAAGTATATTTTCAGTTATTTTAGCTGCACTGATTCCTAATCTTTGGGTTGCTAATCCATTACTTCACAGTGAATTTTGCTCTTGGTCACTGAAGTATGTGTGTGTTGAAGATTATGCATGTAAATGTGCAGTATGTGGATTTTGCTGTTCGTTTTCCTGAAACAGGAACTTGAAGCTGCTTTTGAAGTAATGCTTCAAGTAGTAAAGTGCACGGTACAAATGTGCTGGATGCAGAGTAAGCTAATGTGAACTCTCTCTGATGTAACTGATCTAAGTCATTATCAATGAAAATGAAAAACGGCTCATAAAGAATCTAGCAAATATTTTAGCTTGTTTCCTCTTTTCTGCATACCTCAAAGAGAGAATCTTCTAATGGAAGAAGTTGGTTTGTGAATGTGATGCTGTGTTTCTGTGGTTTTTTTTTGTCTAGTAGGCTTTTTTTCCTTTCCCCCCAATAGCAATTACTTGGAGTTCCACACTTCTCCCTGTGCTCTTCCACAGTTCCTTGACCTTCTCAGGCCTCCAAATTCCAAGATGGATAGAAAAGTGTGCTCTGTGACTGTTTTCAACCTATTACTGAGCTACTTTATTGAAAAGAATAAATATGCTCTTTGACTGACCAGCTGATGAATGAGAGCTGGAATTGTTGCTCATTCTGTGGGGATGCAAATTTGACATGTTTTTTCTCCCCAGCAGCTGATTTTCTTGGGCTTAGTGTTTCTGATGCAACTATTCTAGTATCAGACATGGTTGGAATTAGATGATTTATTGAGAAATTTTTAAGAGGGAAGGTAGGCAGCATGCCTCAACAAGCTTTGTTTCTTAGGATATCCAGGTGCAATTTAAAAGAAGGATATTTATTCTGGGCTGAATAAACTTGTTACTGTTTCCCAGCAAATCAAGCAAGATAGGACAATACAGTAAGCCTTATTTGAGCAATGTATCTATCTACATAGCACTGATTCCTGGAAACATTTGCAAGCTATGTAGTAATCTGAAAATTATACTTCCAGAACCAATTTATTCTTCATCCCTACAGCCCTTATAGCATCTCATTTCCTTAAGTTTGTCTATCCATCCAAAATTCAATTTTCTTCTTTACCCTTCCAACTTCACATTTCTTTTCTCACAGTGATAGGGATAGCACCTTCCTAACCTGTCAATCAAAACCAGCATAGTACCACAACTTCCCTGGTCCTCTTCATCCATTCCTTTAATTATTTTTTTCTTTAGCACCCACAGTGATTCATTTACTTTTACTGCCTCTTCAATAGTATTGTTTGCATTTCCTTGAATCCATCCTCTGGCTCCCAATTTCACAGTAATTCAAATTCAGATAGCTTTTCCTTATTTTTAGCATCCTTCACAGCTATGATACTCATCGCCTGTCTGGCTTGTCCTCTCTCTATTTCCT
Source organism: Psilopsiagon aymara (assembly GCA_024733675.1). Lineage (NCBI taxonomy): Eukaryota > Metazoa > Chordata > Aves > Psittaciformes > Psittacidae > Psilopsiagon > Psilopsiagon aymara. The sequence continues at coordinate 2,099 of JANRGW010021450.1, forward strand.
CCTCTGCAGCTTCCTCTCTGCAGTGAGATGCTTTTTGCCCCCTGTCTGTCCATCCCTATCACAGCTTTGTTCATGCCATTTCCAAAACAGATGTTAAACTTCAGGATTTCTGTTTTCTGAATCTGCTTTCCAGGCAAATTTCTACCACGAGTCTTGTAAGAAATCAGAGTTAAGAGTATCTAAAGACAATGAAGAGGATACTATTCTTATGTAGAAAGAAAAAGAAAATAATTTACACGTTAACATACACGCGCACATGTATATGTCCACATACTCCTGCATATATTTGTTGGAGAGTGATATTTAGGGCAAGAATAGCCTTCTGGGTGAAACAGCAATCTAATAAATTATGAAATTGATGCTCTTGTAATAATATTCCATTCTTGCCAGGCAATCTCCATTTTCTATCCTCAATTAAACCTCATTTTCATTCATTATGTTTTAACACTGTGTTCTCCATCCATATGTCTAATCATAACTGCACACAAGGAACAGGAGGAAAATAATGCTTATAATCTGTGCATCCTATATATTTTGTTGCTTTGCCTGGCTTATATATTTTTCTTTAATCAAAGTCTGAAAGGACTGGGGGATCCACACTTTCCTCATATCCTTGGAGTACTGTCACTCCACAGTCATTCCACGCTGATTGTGAAGAAGGTGGTATTTGTTCTGGTCCCAGCTTGTTTGCTTTTCTGTGTCTGAATATACCAAGAAAAATACAGCAGATTCCTTTTATCTAGCTTGGATTTATGACATGAATCTTGGTAGTGTGTTGCTTTTTTGTTTCATGGGAGTAGAAGCTCTCAGCATTGACCTAATTTTCTCTCATTAATGATCGTAGAGAGTGTTGTTTACCATTACCTTTAGCAGGAGCAGTCATGACAATTCTGAATCATTTTACTAATCCAAGCTTTGAATTTTGAATGCTTAAGAATTTCTTTTAAGTTCTTGCCTGGCACTTTTGAGACTGTCTTATTGTCCTGAGTATGGATGGCTAACATAAAATACAGGTGTCAATGACACAGAAATAATTTAATTTACTATTTAGACTTTTAGCCTTTAGGAAAAAAAAATAATGAAATAATAATAAAAAAAGTAAAATTATTCATTTCAAAGATTTGACTTAGTGCTTTGACTTTAAAAATTGAAACTAAACCAATTTTTTGTTAAATTGCATGGGATGAAGGGGGTATTTTGCGTCATTTGAAGTATTTATTGAGTTTTATTTTTTGCAATATAAGTCCTATATTAGTAATTTTCAAGGGCTGTACCTCTATATCCAAACGTACAGTTGTCTTTGAGTTCATAGTGGAATGATACTCTCAGATGAGTTGAAATGTAAAATTTCATGGCTTTGGGGTGGAGGTAGCAGTTTTTGTTGTGCTTTAGATTTGGAGATGCCAGCATCAGCAAGTCTGACACAAAGTTTTATTCCCTAGGTCATTGGAGAAACTGTAAAAATCATGCCTTTTTATTTATTTATTTATTTTCTGGATGGAAAGGTAATGTACAGATTTCATTAATATAGAAGAAAAATGAGCTTAATTCTTTGTTTTTAATAAGTACCCTTAAAACCATGTGTAAGATCTGCATGATGATCCAGGGGAATCAGCATTGAAAGTCTAATTTCCCATTTTCTTTTTAGCGTAGTCAGTATTTCATTCACACACACTTTTAATATTCTTGCTGCCTAAATCATATATTAATGTTTTTGGCCTCCATAGCTGAAAGGCATAATTCCAGTAATGAGGGGAAATACACAGAATGCTTGATGAAGTAGCTAAACTACGAAGCAACAAACAATGTTTCATCAACTGTGTTTTAACAACTGGTACATGAAACTGCCACAGTTTTGTCATTTCCTCACCAAGAAATGCGTCTCTTCTTATTACAATGTGGCATGATATCGAAAGGTTCAAATCAGCCAAAATGTTGTGGAAGCATAATATGCATCAGGAATAGAAAACAAGCTATGAGGAAATCATAGAAAAACATGCGTTTAGAATTATTTCATGGTGATCCTGTTGGTTTTTTCCCTTCCCTGAAGCCTCCAGTATGCCTACTGAATCACATAGAAACAGCCAGAATCGGCAATTACTCCAAGGTAACTGATACAATCTCTTAGCTAAATTAGTTATTTTGTTCCTTATCCTTCCAGTATTTTGTACTGAAAAGGAAGTTTAAAGTTAAAGTTTTGAAGAAGGCGCTAGACTTGAAAATATCTCTTCTTTTGTGTGTTTCTTTCTTCTGGGAGATTTATCGGGTAGAAGTTGTTTAGTTGAGAGGGAGAGGAGAGATCAGAGATGGCGAACTTAATTTCTAAATTACTGACAGCTGAGTTCCCATGGTTGTATGCTTTGTTCATTATTTGTAATACATCTTTTCTAGCTGTTGAAATACATTTGTACAATAATTGAAATAATTACTTTTTAGTTAACTCTTTCAGTTATCTTTAGCAGTATTCCACAAAAAATACTGAATATTTTTTAAAGAAAAGAAATTGAAATAAAAACTTGTTAGGAAGGGTGATTTTTTTGACCTAATATATCTTGAGTGCCTTCTATTAAAACTTCTGTTTTCTATTCCCGCTTGTAGCTAGTGCATTCTGCTACTCTTTCTAATCAGTAATAATGTTTATCTGCAGCCTGCCTTTGCAGAGGCATTTACATATATGGAAGCATCTGCATTTGAGTTTTTGCTCATAGAGTCATGTGGTCACAGAGTGGATCACCTGAATATTTCTATTTATTGTGAATTTTATTAACTTCTGTAGTTTTGGTGTGCATGAACTAAGTCTGTTTTGGAGGAAACACAATTGGGAGCTGTCCTCCTAGGTGCTCAATGTCCCAGCAATTCTGAACCAATAGCTGGTTCCTCTGGCATTTCCAAACCTCAGATATAGTAGAGTATTTACACTGGCAAACCAGGCTAGCCATGTTTCACCTAGAAGGACTCTGGAAGGAATTCCTAGGCTCCAAAAACCCCAAACCATCTACAGGCCAGGAAAAGGACATGCAGATTTGCCTGCTTCATCCTGTGGCTGTTTAACTATCAGGTAAAATGTTGCTCCTTTGTTCAAAGGTAAAAAAATAATGTGATGTGTGCTAAAGCCAGCCCTGGAGAGACTGGAGAGTAAATGTAATATCTACAAGTTTTTTTGAAGTGCACCACTGACATATGGGAAGCTTTGTATGGGGAGAGGGAGGGTCTGCTTGGAAAGTATCCTGATCCTGTTAATTGCTTGCTCAGGAGCAAGCTTACACATTATTTCCTGGTTTCGGATAAGGCACAGCTGGAAATCCATTTGATGCTATCAGCTCTTTTGAAGTGATTGGGCAATACCTGCCTGATTAGAAAGAAAAACCTACAGGAAGGGATTTTTATTAAATGCATAGTGCTCTTTGTGCAAACTGACATGAAGTGTTGTTCCAGTCATTTCTTATGTATTTAGTCAAACACACCAGTACCATATCTAGTGCTGTCATTTTTCTGAGTGCCTTTAATATACAAATAAAAACACTCATGGAGACTACAGTCACAAGATTGCATTCAATCTGGCAGTAGTGAATTGTCTCAATGTTATATGAGGAGCATGAGAGAGACCAGATCAGTTCAGACCTTTTCTGACAAAGGCCAGCAGTGGATGTCTAAAGCACGGCAAAATGTAATAACATTTCTTGTCCCAGCATGTCCTTTGGTCAGGGGTTTTCCTAGACAGTAGTAATGCTTTACACTGTATCACCTTCAAAGGACTAGAACTTTTCCTTTATATGTATACCAAGTTTTATGAACTGTAGCTCTTTATAGGGCAAGGTCATTACCCACCCTCTATGCTATGCTCATGACTCCATGTGTTTGTGCCATGCTCTCCTAACCCTGCCATATCTTTTCCAGGCTGAGGGGTCCTAGTCTGTTTTGTCACAACTTGTGCAGAAAACTTTTATTACCTTGATTTATTTTTTGTTTCTTTCTTATTTATTCCCAAACATGTATTTATTTTTATTTCTATTGATCATTATATTGATGTTCTTGATCAGCTGTAGCCTCTCAGTATATATGTAGAGTTGAAATTGTTGTTTCTATTGAGACAATGGGGTCACAAAATCACAGAATGAAAAATATAAACCTTTGGAATCAGTTTGAAGTAATGTTCAGTTTGATGGCTTTGTAACAGTAGTAATGGAAAATTACAGAGGTGCATGGTTCACAGAAAAAAAAATAAATATAGAGTACAGCTAGAGAATGTACTGAGTATTCTTGTATAAGATAAATCATTGTAGTTTTAGGCCTTTATGACCTTAGTACAAAATGAGTGTAAGAAAAACAGGATAGAAGAACAGGACATAAGGATAAGGAATATCTGGAATGGAAGGTGTCCAGGATGGGCTGCAGTTAAACTAACTGATAAGTAGGACATTTGTTATGTCTAATTGTTATGGCTGTGGTGTTAACGAGCCAATTAAGCTTGTATAAACATCTACTGCACCTGCTTTGAAGGCTGCCAGAAGCGATGAAGATTGTTGGAAGAAGTAAACTACCCTCAGAGACCACCACCACGTTCTTGCATGCATGCAGGGAACTTTCTGGAAAATGATGCAATCCATACCTAGCCTAATGAATATGAATGTATGCCCAGCTGCAATATAAGGACGGCTCCATGTAGCAATATGGGGACACGTTAGGTGGAGCTATCCCCCATGTCTCCTGGTGCCGCAATGAAGAATACCTGCTTATCAACTTAAAAGTTTGTTGGCAAGTTTGTTCCTGGAGTTTTCTCTGAATCACTATGCCTGATTTACTTTACATTTTTCTATGATGAATTTCATCTGCCCATCTGTCATGGGTTCAGCAGTAGCAGTCATTTTTCCCCTTCTTGATAGCTGGTGCAGCCCTGTGTTTTTGACTTGTGGCCTGAGAACAGCGCTGATAACACCAATGTTTTTAGTTATGGCTGGTACAAGCTTAGTTCTGTGGGTGGCACTGGGATAATTATCTTGTGTGCTGTCCTGGTTAAATCATGACATGTGCCAAAGACATGACAGTTCATTCAAAATGATGCCTGGAGCTGCAGTCAGTGTTTTCAGGAAAACAGCAAACTGGGTCTTTTAACATGACACTAATCCTCTCCTAAACAGTTACTGAGAGCTAACCTTCAACTTTTCCCTTTAACAAGTTTAGGTTTACATTACACATCTGGGTTTTCTAAAATGAGATTGGAATATCCCTCTCTTTGGAAAAAAATGTGTTACAGAAAATGTTGCAGAATGGCTGATTCAGTTTGGTTTACTGGAAGTAATAAATACCTCAGTTTGCAATACAAATAAGTGCTGTTAAAACTAATTCTGTTTAATCTGCTGTTCATGAAAGAAGCTGAAATGATAGTTTTGAAGACTGAAGACCTCTGTTTGTCTGTGATAAAGCTACTATAAATATAGCTTCATCATACCAGTGCTGCTCAAGTCCATTTTGTGAACAGGTGCTAGAAGAAAACAAGATTTTTTTAAGTGTAATTCATCAAGGAGTTGTCCATCATTGCGACTGCCAAGTACTTTTTCTTCTTTTAGTCTGTACCAAAGATCAACAAATGTTTCTCTTCTTCAGAAACTATAGCTCTAGAGGCAAATTTTGGTCACTTGTGTTTTAACTACCAGGAAAGGGGACTAATGGATTGTTACAGGATATTTTACTCTAATCCTAGTCCAGTGCATTGCCCTGCTATGGTGATGCTTCTCAGTCATTACTTCCCCACTGGCATCAGTACTTATTAATTTACTGTGGGCAACCTGCTCTTCTTCTCAGGTCATCTGCATTTTAATGTGGGCTGGCACTGGAGCAGTCAGTTTTCTATGAGCCTTAGAGTGAAAAGTGATGAGCTGTTGTTCTCTGTAGAAACACCTTCCACATTGGGCATTGTGCGTATACTTTCACATCTCTTGCTAGCACTTTCTGAGCTGTTGTAGGGCAAGCAGAAAATAGCAATCTTCTCCAGCAATCTGTCAAGCAAGTCTCTTCCAGCCTTCTGAAATATGACCTAGCCACTGGCAACAACCTACTGAAATAACTAGGATGGAAGCTGGTCATGAATAGGTTTACATGGGATAATTATGCATGGAGAGAAGTAGTCGGATGTGGGCAGACAGCTTAGAGAAGAGGGGGGAAGATTTATTGACTGAACATTCCCACTACCTGCACAAGTTGTGCCAAAATCTTTTCTGTCATTGACCTCCATGGATATATTTGGCCTAGCCAGCTAAAGAGGATATGGGAATGTGCACTACATGACTGCCTACATGACAGTCATACCTGTTTATTAGTGGAGCCAGTGGAGCACTGCTGTGGCCAGTGCAGGGCACCCAGCATCCGGTAGTGACAGCTCCCAACACTGCTGGGATGAGGCAACTGGTTTTGGGGAGGAAGGCCGCTGAGGGTGTGAAAGCAAGAAGTAAGCTTTGTGCTTCGCTTGCCCTCAGAAAAGCAGAATGCTCATGACCTGTTTAATTAAAGAACAGATTTGCAAAATGATTAGAATTTCTACCTGTGTCCACTAGAAATCAAGTTTGGATAACTAACTCTTCTATGATGCCATTGTAATAGTCCTCACATAGTTGTTAGCTTCAATCAGTACTATGTTTCTCTAGATTTAAACCAGTTAATTAGGTATGCATAGTTCTGTAGCCCATTGCCATTTCTGAGCTAATTTCTCTTCAGGTTCATTTTTTTTTATTCAGTTGGCATCATTGTGTGATAATAATTACTAGATGCATCTCCAAATTTAGCTTAGTACAGTCATCAAGAAATTGCAAGTGGCTATATTTCCTACATTACAATAGCAGAAATTGGTGTATAATTAGCCCTTTGTATAGCACAGTGGCAAGGAAGGAAATAATACAAAGAAGTAGAAATGTACGAGTGGATCTGGTGATGAACATCTTGGGCATAAAAGTTGAAGGACAAAACGAAAAAGGAAAAAAGTCAGTAAAACAAGGCATGTCTGCAGAGCAGAGTAAGCTCCTTTACCTAGTATATGACTACAAGGGTGTGAGGAAGCTTCAGTTCAGCATCTTTGTCAGCTCAGTTCATACTGACTGAAATGCTGATCTTAATAGCTCAAGTTCAGTATTACGCTAATATAACTACATCCCAACTATATTATGCTAATATAACTACATCTGAAACAGAACAAGCTTGAGCAGAGGAGCTTTTTTCAGTATCCAGTTGTCCTCCCTGATCTCTAAAAGCAACAGGTTTAGAAAGATCCTTAAGTAGTATATGCTTGGAGCATTTTGCTAAACTGTAAAATTATGAACTTAAAAGAATAAAATTTATCCTAGTGAAATAGTGGGCTTAGGCACAGTGATTTGGCTGTGTACCTGCAGGTATTCCCTAAAGATGTAATTCAATTTTCATTTGTTGCACACTCAATGTATTTCTCATTTTGTTCTTGTAATGATTGATTTTGTGCTAAAGACTGGAAATCATGCTAAACTGAATATGATTATTTTCTTTTTCCACAGTATTAAAATCTTTTGCAAAAGAGGAAAAGATCCAGACCTGAGAGAATGCTATCAATTTCTTTATAGCAGAAGAATCAATTGATTTATCTCAACAAGGGATATGTTTCTATCCTCCTCAAAAATAACAAAAAAAGAAACAAAAAGCTATGAAAAGCTTTGCTTTGTATTTTCTTTTACTGAGACACTAGTGCCTATGGCTTTCTTCATGCATTAAATAGGTAATATTGCTACACAAGAAGTAAAGAGATGGAAAAAGTTGTTTCCCTGATGGTGGATCCAACTCAAAAAACAGTGTCATCAAAGCAATGTAGAAAGTTAAGGGAAGAAACACTTTCCTTGCAGGTTTAGGAACTCAGTGTCACATAAGCAGCTGTTTCCTTAACGTAAGTCACTTTGGGTTAATTAGGTGACAATGCAGTTGAATGTTATTTGTGTTTATGTAAAGAAAGCTAGCATTGGGTTTTGATCCACTTTGACTCTCAGTTCTCAATTAAGCATAAGAATAAGCATACCTAAATAGGAAAGTGTAGTTCCAGGCTAGTGATATTTATTGATATAATAGCTGTAAAATGTTATGAACTCCTGCATGCCAAGGTATTCATATCAAATTAAAATGATGTGAGTATGTGTGGTGAAATTACAACTGAAATACAGTGCTCACTGAATGCTCAGGGTATCCCTGAGCATGTCCAGAAGGTGGGATACTCTGTAACATCACCAGAAGATGTTCATTCTCACTCTCTCACTTCTGGATTTCTTTGAGCTTTAGCACCTCCTGTACTCATTTGTTATGTATTCTGTAAATTATTTAGATTTAGCATCTAGATCCTGAGCTACCCATCATTTCAGTTACTCTTAGTCATCTTGCTATGCATTATAAATATTGAAATGTCTTGTCAATGCAGTAGTTGCTGATTTCGATGGTTAAAACTACAGATTACGTGACAGTGGGATGACTAGAAGGTAAAATCCATTAAAGATGTCTGGTTAAGGGAAAACTGAGGGTAGGATAATAAACTTTCAACTTCATGTAGCCATTATTGCCTCTTCACTGTAAAGTCTGGGCTTCTCATTCATCGTGCTTTTTAACAAGGGGAGAAGAGGGATGGAGTAGAATGAATCATTGCGAGTTTCTATCAGCACTTCCCATTGCAATGATCACAGCTAATGCTGCATTTAGGTCCTGCTGGATGCTCTATAATTCTGCCAGAGAATTCATGGATCCTGCTGAAATATGCAATTCCTATGTTGCAGGAATATTTCACAATTTTACTTTATTCTGCATTGTAAAGTATCATTTTCCATAGAGTGTTCTATTATGAACTTGAAACCATAACAACAGGGCATTCTTTAATGCTAATATTGTTAGTGTATTCATGAATGTATGCAAACATTCTAGAAAGAATACCACTGAAAAACCTGAAAGTTTAACTAAGATAAATACTTCAAAATGTTTATTGGATACTTGGAATAAATACAACTACAAAGAACATAAAGAGTAATGTTCAGTAAAACATTTTGAAAATATAGTATATTAAAAACTATTTTCAAGTTAAGTGCTGTTTCAGAAGAATCTACATAATTAGACACATGCAGAAGGCTGTAAGGTGGTGATAGAATTATTCCATTGGACCTGATGATCTCACGTTGACATTGCTGCTAGTAAGAACAAAAGAGAAGGAGCTGCTGAAGCATTCTCTGGGACTGCCTTGTGGTTCCTAAAATCAGATCATTTACAAGTGCAAATCCTGATTCCTGAACATGGTTTTTCCTTAACTTATTTTCTAAGATGATCATAACAAAGAAGAAGGTCCTAACAAAACTAGAATTTTAAAATTAGCTGCACAATGAAGGTGAACATACGCAGTAGTTTAATACAAAATTCTCAGTGTGCTTTAAGAAATTCCCCTGAAAAATACCACAGCTAGTGTGAGATATTTGTGCTATTTAAAAGACGCGTTCAGATAAGTGCTCCTTTTGTGGCTTGGAGAGCATATTGTAGGTGTGCTCAAAAAAATCTTCCATCCATAAAATTGTTTGTGCACAAAAAAGGCTGTATAAAAGGAGATAGCACTGACGTTTTATTTTGCTTATGGCCCACAGACCCTAGTCATCAACATGTAAATTAAGTATGTTGAAAGTGGTGTCCCACTCCTACATGACTGGATTTTATGAGTTGTGCCTGTTATGTCACTATTTGGTGCCATTGATGGCTTTTTAATCTTGAGTCAATGTTAATAGAGATATGAGTTTGGAACATTTCACATAGGCTGTACAGCCAAGGTAAATATCAATGGTGTATGGAAAGATGTGGCAGGAGATTAACTGTGAGGGAACATTTTTGAGCGGTTTGTTTCACCTGGCTTCATGTTCACTGATCGCTGGTCAGATGGTGAGTTACTTAATATGGCTACGATGCTTTTTCTGAAAGGATGGAAATCCAGTGGTACTTATCTGTCACTCTTTTGCTACGAGCATTCCACTAATGCTCTTCCATCTTCTGATTATTAACCTTATTCAAGATTTTGTTTGTTTTCAGTCATTTCAGATGCAACATCTATGATAGCCTAAGCTTAAGAAGGACATTTTTAAATAGTCATTTTAAGTGAATACACGATGCTTCACTTTCCTCAGTTGCATAGAGCCTTATAGGCCATCAAGATGGCAGACAAAATGCTGGGTTCAAACGAGATGTGTGCTTAGATAGATTTGCATCAGAATTTTCACAGGAAAAAAGATACTTTAGTTTCTTTTCTACAGATATGAAACAGGTTTCTGTAGTACCTACTCAGGGCTCACTACTCAGTTGAAGGTATGTTATCTCATCTGTTCAGAGACAACCTGACCCTAAAATATCTTCTTCATTATAGAATTCAGAGAAACTGCTTTTCCTATTTTCACTATGTTTTCTTATTTTCTGAAGTTTTAAGGATGTTAAGGAGGGAAATAACAGTAAATCCTACAAATTGAAAGAATGCTCTTATCTCTGTTCTCACACTGTCTCTCACATACAGAATCATAGAACAGTAAGGGTTGGAAAGGACCTTCAGATCATCTAGTTCTAACCCCCCTGCCATAGGCAGGGACACCTCACACTAAACCACGCCACCCAAGGCTCTGTCCAACCTGGCCTTGAACACCATCAGCAATGGAGCACTCACAACTTCCCTGGGAAACCCATTCCAGTGCCTCACCACCCTTACAGTAAAGAACTTCTTCCTCATATCCAATCTAAACTTCCCCTGTTTAAGTTTGAACCCATTACCCCTTGTCCTGTCACTACAGTCCCTAATGAAGAGTCCCTCCCCAGCATCCCTATAGGCCCCCAAGTGCCTTGAATGTGGTCCAGTTTAGCAAAACATTTAAACGTGAATGCTGAATAAATATAAATTATGAATATCTTTATGACTTTAACTTCAAAAACAGCATTGTATGCAAAGCTTCTAGCTGGGCATTTGTATTGTATCACAGCATAAAGTGCTACGGATATGTCTGATGTGTCTTCAGGAAATAGCCATACACTGGAAAAATCTGAAAACCACTATGCCGTACTATCTCAGGTGTTTGACTCTTCTACTGTGGGTAAACTGTCTCTGAAAACAAATTAGCATGCAGAGAAGCCAGGTTAATGATAAAAAGATAATTAGCTTTGTAGATATTTGTAAGTAATAATTAAACTGGAGGATGTTGCACTTAGCATTGTATAAAAGTAATAGTTAACCATCAAACTACTGTAAAAGAAATGATATGCTTTTTTAGGATATTGTCTGTGATACGGTTATTCTGATGACTGACTTATATATACCTCTTTCCTCTTATTCAGTAATATTAAGGACTGACTTGAGTTTGTTTGTTGGTTTGAGGTTTGGGTTGTGGGTTTTGGTTGTTGGGTTTTTTTTATTTTTCATTTTAAGAAATTTATTTTATAGTAAATAAAAATTTGGTGGAGAAAATGCCTGTAAAAAATATTTTTGCATTATTTTTTGGATCCAGCATGAATTTGACTACAGGTTGAGGTCTAAGATCTGTCAGGCCCTAGATTCACAGTGTTGTTTTGAGGTATATTTGGTTATTTCCATGTCAACCCCCGCTGACATAATGGTACAGGGATGGAGAGGCATAACAATACAGCCAGCAGCTGAGTCTGCTTGCCACAGCAATGGAACAGCAACAGTTTTAGTGATTAGTGTGACTCACAGCAGTGACTTCAACACAAATATCCCATGAAGTTCTCATAGCCTTTAAGGTAGTGGTTGCTTTTTGTTTTGTGAATGCTCTCCTGTTGAAGAAACCTTGAATGATCTCTGTTTTGGCCTAATGAATAATAATAAGGAAAAAGAATAAAAGCCTCTAAAAAACCAAAACAAATCCACCCATCACAGTATTTTTCAGGAAGGGAAGACCAGTCTAGTTCTTTCAATAATTTCAACTTCTTACTTTCAACGGATGATATAAAATTTCTCTCTAGACACTTTTCCACAATAATTGCCAGTTTGGAATAATGAAAGACTGTTTAACTTTTTAAGATAAGAATTTCTGACTGAGCATAATTGCAATGTTTATTGTTTATGTCAGTGGGGGTTTTGTTTTGTTTCATATGAAAGAAAATGGTTTTGTTGCATATGTACCACAGTCTCCCGCCTGTGTGATATCTGTTTTAGCCTGTATTTTACTGGTGATGCCTTGACAAATTCCAGTTTCTGTTGAATGTCATAATTGCTGCCCTTCTCCTAGTCTCTGCAGCACAACTAGTGATAGTACCCTTTCCTAGTTCTCATCTAGAATCCTTACAAAGTTTATTTGGAAACCATGATTATAGTTTGTATTATCTAATATAAACTAAGCTAGTATTTCTAGCTGAGCAGGCTTAAGACTTTTTGTGATGAATGTAACTGATTACAGTCTTTGGGATAAAGTACCTCTGAAAAAGCTGTCAGCTCAACTATATATAATAAGCACAATATGAAGCTGAGGATTGAAGAATAAGTTTGAAATATGGTTTTATTCTCAACTATTTATCTAAATAGTCTTAAGTGTTAAACCAGAAAGTATTTCTAATGCATTAAATGGTGCAGGATATTAGTATGTGCTGTGATTATTTCACACAACAGGACTTTGTTGTTACTTACCTTTATTTGGAGTACTTTGCATTTCTTTTGTTTCCTTTTTATCATAGCACTTCTGAGTCACAATATCTTCTTTTTTAACATTTCCAGACATATAGTAAATTAAACCAGGAATTCCTTTGGGATTTAGGTATAATCTCCATGATACAAACAGGGCTATGAGGCATAGAAGAGGATCTAAGTTAGGGTATAGTGATATTGAGCATCTCTAACCGTGAGAAACAAAATCTAGATTTTCTGAATAATTGTTGTAATTTTGAACAGTTGCACACCATAACTGTTTTCCCTTTAGTATGTTCATCAGTGAGTGTCCCAGAACTTTATTGCTCCTGTCCTATGAGTTTAAAACCAGGGAACTTACATAAATGTAAGTGACTTCTATATAAATATCTGCTGAACTCTTTTGGCTTTGATTTTGCAGCCCTACTAGGAGATGATAAGGTTTATGGCTTTTCTGCAAGTCAGAAGTCTAATACTCTCGGAATGAGAAAGAGTCAAAGTGACAGAAATCTTGTTCCCTCCCAATGACTGGCATATTTATTGTGTTATAACAGTATATCAGCATCAAAGTCTCTAATGGCCATGTCTGTGTAGAGTCAACAAAAGTTATACCAATTCTTCAGCCACTCTCCTTGACCTTCTCATTATCGTGACTTCTATCTGGTCGGCAGAAGGACTGCAGCTAATTAGTCATAGCAATGTTACAGGTCACACAGACATTTACATTTTTGGTAGCAGATTGTAGAGAGGTTCAAGACCTCAGAGACGTAAGGATGTTTTAGATTGCATGAATACTATAGCTGATCTTGTGTCCTAAATATACATTGTATATGCTTTTATTTACTAAAAAATCTTACAGTCATATTTTCCTAATCTCATTATAAATGAGGAGCGTTTTTTCTGGTAGATGATGTCATGATTTTTTTTTTTTTTTTTTATCTTTGTCAACTTCTTCAAATTGAATCTCCGAATTTTCTTTATATCTCAACCTGCCTGGGCTGTTTCTGCCAGCTGGAAACAACTGAAGACATTTTTCTCAGGTATCCTGCCAGTTTCCCAGCTTCAAAAAACCGGAAGCAGAATGACCAGGTTCTGCGAGCTTCTCTTCAACCTGCATCTTCCGTGTTCATCTTACAATAATGACATCTCTCAGTCCAAAACTATGAGATCTTAGAATGTTCTACTCTTTATTACCTGTGCTACTTAGTTTTGTTTGGGGAAAAGATGACTTTGAGAGATCCAACAACTCAAATGAGATTAATGAGGGTGTTCTGCTTCTGTTGGTGGTGGTGGCTTGCTTGTTTGTTTTTAAATGTAGGGTCAAGCTCACTGTTACAAATGTTATGGGCTCAGTAGGCTAACTTCCCTTTACTCAAAATTGCTCAATCTATAGGATAAACTGCAGATGCTGTGTATTCTTCAATTTATACTAGCAGTTTGTGCATCCTGTATGACTATGTGGGGCTTGTCAAACACTTCCCCCAGTATCTATTACACTAGGGTGGCGAGGGCAGACTGACTCGCTTGGAGCTGTCACCTCTGAGCTACTCTGACAGCTCTGGCAAAAGTCCTCTTTTCCGGCAGCTAGGAATGTCATCTGTTGTCTCTAAACGTTGTCACCATGGCTGCTTAATGTTTAGGTGGAATATTGGTCTATACCTACAAAGGCTGTGCCTAAGATATATAAAAATAAAAATATATCTATATACATACAAAATATACTTTTGCTTCTTCATACTTGGATTGACTTTGGTTTTCTGCTAGCCCTCAAGGAACCAAATCGATAGGGTATGGCACTCGGACACAGAAATACAACAGCACAAGTTCATCTCGCGTTCTCTTTATATTGTGCAGTATTTGGAGAGAAGCTGATAGCAGATGTCCTTCATCTAATCCTAATTCACTTTTTCATAGATTCCAAAAGTCTAAGGTATCTCAAGTTATTGAACACTTAAAATAGTCTATATGGAGTTTTCTTCAATTGCAATAAAAAAAATACAGTTTACAGGTGTTGCTACTTTATAAACTTTGAGTTGTTGAAAGAAAAGGTAAGGGAGTTTTTCCATCCTTTCAAACTTTATGATTTTCTGTCTGCTTCTGTAAGAACTCATAATAATAATTTTCTGTGTGAGAGATGGATTTCATATTTGGTAATACAAATGGGACCCTGATATTCTCACGGTAAGGCATATTCTCAGAAGAAATTCTGAACTAAAAAGACATTTCAAAAAGCTAAGACAAGCCAAAAATTTTCTATTTAATGAGAAAATCTGTTCTCCCCAGGCGTAAGAGAGTTCACACTTAAAAAACATCACCTCAGGGACTAGAAATTGATTTCTTGATTTTTTTCCTAGTTGCCTTTCTAAGTTTGTGATACATGGCCTAACTAGTAGTTTTCCTGTAACAGGGAAGCATAGTAAATTTGTCATTAAATAATCTAATCCCCAGCTAGCAATGAGTCAAGGAACATTGGAGTATTTTCTATATCATCTTCCAGTTTATTTTCCCTTTTGTTGTAGATTTTGTATAAATTAGGAAGGATAGTCCTATGTTTAACAGAAAAATTGAATAGTAATTGAGGATTTCTTTCTTTGTATCCTCTGGAAAGTCATCTATATTTATTATGCATCACTACCATTAAACAGAGATGCTGAATTTGGCTTGGATCATGTTGCTTCATGCCTGTGTATAGCTCATTTGTTTGGCTGACAACTGATTTATGTGATGAAGAGTGGTTTTAGCCTGCCATGTAAACCTGTAGCTGTGTACTGTGACTTCTAATGCGTCTCTTTTCATCACAAGGACACGTCAGTGTTTCTTCAGGTTTCCATGTGCCATGCAGAGCTGGTCAGCGGCTGATTTGGTGCATGCCAAGATCAGCCGCGCAGAGGTGCTGCACTGAAAATGTCTGAAAGGAGCAAGCCACAAACCTGATTGCTTTGATTTTCCTGAAGCAAGTATTAGATCTGACAAGCTTGATGATAATACTAATTAGCTGTCCTACTGGTCTGCTGTGAAGTTTAATTCATTAGTAGGTCTTACTCTTCCATGTAAGTGTAACTTTTGATTTTGTCTGGGAAATATACTCTGGCTCAAATCAGAAGAGGATTAGATTGCACAGCTACAAATCAAATAACTGGGCATAGACTACCTATTGCAAATACAAACCCTCATAGAAATTTCTCTTGTAACATCAGTAAGAAAATACAGTGGTTTTGCTGCTTGGAAGATTCAGGATGTCACAAACAGTTTGAACTCCAGATCTACGGCATTGCTTTGAAATAAAACATAACAAAATAATCAGAACACTTTTTCTCTCAGATGGTTAGCCTTGTAGGATAATGCCACCTGCCTGCTTTTTTTTTTTTTTGGTAGGTATATGTGGTTAGAAATGATTGTGAAATATGATCTGTGAAAAGGTTTATTCGAATCTGTTAAAAAGCTGACTAAAATTTCTTCCTCTTGCTGAGCTTTGGGACATCTGCTCTTTTAACTCATATACATATTTTCCTACAAGCCAAATATCAACATGAAGCCCAAATGCAGAATTGTTTTTGTAGCAGGAAATCTTCACTTTGTACTTTAATTCCAGCCTTATAAGAAGCTTTTGAAAGACTGCTTTTTCTTGTATGGCTTTTTTCAACAGTATGATAGCCTTGCAGATGCTATTCTACTGAATTTTATTGCTAGTCTACCAGTACAGGAAGGAGCAGTTACTGAATAAATGACATATTTGTAATTTTTCCTAGAAACACCGTAACTTCAGCTCTGGAACTTTGTTTTTAAAGGGAGCCCTGAGTTCAGCCTATAGTAGAAAATTCATTCTTCTGAAAATAATTTGATTCAATTACATTTGGCTTTATGGGCTGAGTGTCATTCCAAGGCCTTTCTTTTAATCCATCATGTCTGACTCTTTCACAGCAGCACATCACTACTCCCTGCAGCACCACATGGTGTGGCACCTGCTATGTTGACTAGCACTTCTACCTTTCTCAGTAATTACATGTGAATGTAGCAGTTGCAAAAATATCCTAATTTCTTGGTGAGTGATAGCTACTGTACCTTGTTGGTATGTTATTTTTGTTCCTCTTTTTAAAGCCACAGCCAGATGAACTTGCTTTGTTGAGAACATAGCAGTGTTGAAATGATGTAGTCAATGTCACTTAATGGTTTCTATTTCCTACAGCTTTCTGGTTTCTTTTGGAAATGCTGATGATCAGGTTTATCTTCAAAATAATGCCACAAGACATTGCCCATCTCTCAGAAATTTAAACAAGGCATGCTATGATTCTGTGATTATATAGACCTATTTTAAGGGGCTGTTAGTAGTGCAGATGTGATAGTGAGGGTGCTGCAAGGATTTACTCTGAGAATTAGCCTCACATATTATATGCAAAAGAGTAGTTTTTAATTACCATAGTGATAAACAGACTTTAAATTTAGATAAGTAAATACTCTTGGTTTATGTGCTCAAATTATTTGATAAACCTATGTACAGAATTTTATTAAATCATATGCAAAATATGACCTTGTAAAATAGTGTTAAGTGATTGCTTTGGGGTTTTGTAACTTCTCATGAGAACATTCTAGAACTTCCTACCCAACAGAATGATACAAGAAAATGTGTGGTTTCCATTGGCATTGCGTTTTAAGCTTTTTGAACTGCCTACTATTGGACAATATTAATAAAAAATGTATCAAGTTGACATCATGATTCAGAGTACACTGAAATCAGCGAATAATGCTCTATTTATGTGAAAAAATGTTAAAACTCATTCTTTAGCTCCTTTGTTTTATACACATATTTTCCTGAGTGGGTGTTGATCCAAGTGTTTGAACTTCAGTGTACTGCAAGGAACAAATGATTGCGTTCATATTTCTTGAAAAATAGATGTTTTTGTGGTTTACTGATTTAAGTTGCTAGTGTCTCAGGTAAAGACTTCTAAAATGTGATTTATTTTAATAGCATCACTTAACATGATTTGATCTCTGTAGGAAGAAGGCTGTTCATTACTGAGCTCTCTGCTTCTCAGCTGGCTCCATCACTTTACAGCACAGTACTGTTTATTTTTTTACTAGGTCACTGGATTCCACAGTAGGTCATACTTTCTGCTAAACAGCTTGGCCTCCTATGGAGACAGAATCTGTGACCTTCTAAGGTATCCTAGCTTGGGAGATGTCAGGTCTGTGTTAAAGAATAACTGTTTAATCAGAAGAAGATTTTCACTGATGAAGCATTAGGACAGAGATTGTTCCAAGAAAACTTCTTATCCCAGCACTTCACAGGATAATTCTTAGCAAAATATTGTTGAAAAAAATTCGTATTTTTCTATAAAATTCTGACATGAAACAGGTCCTTTCTCCAATGCCATTTGTAGGTCCTGAGGTTAATTGTATTTTTGCATTTGTGTGGAATCATGGTAATGGAAGGAAAGATACTTCTTTTTCTTTCTTTCTGCAAGCCTCAGCTTCTGTTTGTCAGATATTTTCTATCTGAGCTTTCAAATTTTATTTAGTATTTTTTTTTTTTTTAATGGAAAGACTTAAAAATCTTTTCCTCACTTCCACAGTGTTGGTTGCTTTTTAGTGGGCTTTTTTGTCCATGGGGTTTGGGGGTTTGTTTTGTTTTTTAAATAGAAAATAGCTTTTAATTAAGGAAAACAGTGGGGAAACAGGTGTAAAATGATACTGCAGATTACATTCCTAAATCTTGTCTGCAGTGCTATGACTTTTCTTTCCTATTTTTATATGACCCTTTCTAAAATATCCAGCAATTAGAAAGAAATTTAATTTCTTTGCCAGCATTGCATGCAAATATAATCTGTATGCTATTGCAGGTTTATGAAGTGGACACCTTTGTTTTTACAAGGTATTATGTACAGCAATATAATCCATCCTCTATTTTCATGGTTTTTGTTTGTCAGCTGTGCCAAAAATTTGAGTTTTTTAACTTACTGGCTGGAAACGGGCTCTATGAAACTGTGAAATTAATCTGCTCTTCTAATCTTCTTTACATCTCTGGTTGCTTTTTCATTTGCTGCATTATAGTACAAGCACATCTTTCTCAGATGTTAAGTGATTTCACAGTAAAGTGCTTGAATAAGCAAGTACTTCATAAAAACCTTTTTAGAGAACCTTCTGCCTTTGAACTTTAGAAGTTGAACAAGAAAAATTAAAAACTCTACAAAACCAACACCCTAAGAAACAAAACCACAACCCTCAATTGTGTTTCTTAGTTTTGCTCTTTTACACTGTGGTAGGGCATTTGACCACATTAATGGAAGAAATGCAAAAGCAGTAAAAATAGGTCCATTACTTTGCACTGCATGCATGTTTTTCAAGGTGGAATAAAACTGAGAATCTGAGGATTTTCTGCCAAGCTGCTTTCCAGGTGATCAGCCCCCATCAGATACTGTTGCATGGGGTGGTTCACTTTTGCAGCTCTTCCTAAACAGTGTGATGGTGCATTTTGATAGCATGTAAGGACAGCACTATATGAGTCTGTTGCAAGACCATATTAGAATTTTTGCACATTTCTTCTGGAAGTCCAAATGTGGCTTCTCTGAGATGCATAAAAGAGTGGGTTTTCCCAAGGTTTTATACTAGGTATTGTTACATTTTCCAACAATAATACATGCCAAGGTGATCCTAAAAACCAAAGTGGAAAACTGAGATTATCATAATAAGCTTAATAAAGACATGAAAACAATATTTCAAAGATGTTTGAAGAGAATTAACCAACATTTAGAAAATTAGGTAGAAAAAGAGTTTTATTTAATATTTAGAAGTTATTTGAAGAAACATTCAATGTAAAGCAATTATAGACAAATGCTATTTAATCTCTGGAATTTGCTGCTCAGCTGCTTAGAGAAAACACTGAAGATGCTGGTAGATTGCCTGCTTAAGAAGTGCAGTAACTTCAGTAGCTATTTAAGTTATTTATGTTTGATGTACTGTAGTATACAAGAATTTAGCACTGTACATACTTAGACACACTTTTGTGGAAGCAATAGCCGTGTGAAAAGCGCCATAAGCATTTGCAACATTTGCAACCATAAATGGTTATTAAGGCTCCCATATGTTTGATTTTCCCCATGTGTGTTCTTTTTACTTCCCAGGAAGTTTTTCTCTGGGCAGAAAAATCCTGCTTTGTCTACCTGCTGTGTCTTGACAGTCAGATTGAAAAAGTGGCTCTGAATGACCTGCTGGGCATCCTGCAATCAAAAACAAAAGCAATGGGTCTGAAACCAGGATTCACATGTGTATCCATCCACAAATGGCCTGTGCAGCAGTGCAATACTTCTGGCATGTCCTGGGAACATCTTGCTTGCTGTGCATGCTCAGGGACTTGTTCTGCTCATGCATAGTCATAGAGGATGGTTTTGCTTTTGCTGTCCAGAAAGTAGCTTAGTAGAAATATGAGCATCCTGTGGAGTTTTAAAATCTGCTCTATCCGTGAAGTCATAACTTAGAAAAGTTCTTTGGTAACACAGATCGGAGGCATGTATCTTTAAATAAATGACATTTCTTCATTTTGTTCAAGTAATCTGGTTAGAATTAATTTCTTGGCCTCTGTCCAAATAGGGGACCTTGTCCTGAAATTGTATCTGGAAAAGTTCCAATGTCTGGCTCATTACAGATATTCTTTACATAGAAAGACCATGGATATAAAGTCTCATGTGTTTCCAGTATACTGAAAATAAGGCTTTTTCTGGAAAGGAGTCTACAAATACGGCAGCCTATGAAAGCTGTTCAGTTTGCAAGCTTGCACAGAGAATCCTACAGCACAGTGTGAAAAAGCTACATTGGGTATTTTCTAGGGGTTTTCTTCTTTTTTAAAATGCCTTCAGGGATTATATGAGGACGGAAATTGTATCAATCGGTGTTTGATAAGATGCTTTTTTATGCACAAAGTCTTGAGTATGGCTTCTCTTATTTCCTTTATTACAGATTTGACAGGCTGAGATAGGAATAATAAATTCTGTCCTGTCATCACTATTTCAAGGGTTAGAACACCATCTTGTAAACGTAACTCACAGATGTAATTTTGTTACAATTATCATGAGAATAACATTCAATTCATACAACATTTGAAGATATTTCAGAATGCTTGAAAATCAAGTGGCTTTAAAAAAAATAGTCATACTATGTATCAAATTGTACAAGGTGCTGACTCCCTGTCTCAAGGCATAACAACTGGAGAGAAATTGTATTTACATTATAGGTAAGCAATGTTTACTTGCTAGAATAAATTATTTTTTAAATATATTTTTAAATATGGTTACAATGAACATATGTGACAATGATTACATGCCAAGTAATGATGATTTATAAAAATGAAGGGTGTGAAACGTTCTGCTTAGAAATAACAGCAGACATATACTGAACAAAACAATAATTAATTGTATTCCCCATTTTTGCACAGTTATTGACATTTCTACTGTGTGCCTTTGCATCATTTAAAAAAGGTGTCTGATTTTATTCAAAATCGTTGTGTTTTGTCTCAAAATAATTTTCCTCAATGCAGGGAATAGGAAAATAAAATGTTTCATCTCTAGTATTAGTGAGAACATAAATGAAGAAAGGTTCATCTGTCTTAGGGTTTTTTCTATCTCATGTTTGTATTTCAGGTTGGTAGTTGGCATAATTTAATGTAGTCTAGTAGTTGGAGCTCAAATGAGATCCCTCGTTTAGTGATGTTTAACCCTGTTTTGCCCAATGCTAATTGCACATCCTTAGGCAAGGCACTTCTTATCTCAGCCTTACAGACAAGAAAGGTTTTTGCCTATCTACCCAACAGGGATGTTAGGAGGATTAATTTGTTAAAAGCATGAAGATTTAAGCAAAAGTAAAGCATTGCTGTTAATGTGTTTGACTCAAGTTTAAGTACAGGATGCTTAACAGAACAAGGTCTTGAAAGCTCAAGGCACATGCAATTTAGCACTGAAGACCTAATCACAAAAACTCTTGTGGTCACATTTGAGAGGTTTAAGATTTTGCCACTGCTTGGATTTGGTTACTGCCCTTGGACATTGTTGCTTTAACAACTCCTAGTCCACCTGTGTTGACTAGAGAAGCAGTGATTTTAAGCTTCCCTAGAATGTGTTTTAAGCTATTTTACTGTATTCCCCCACCTCAAGCGATGAGTATTCATATATTCACCAATTCATTCACTCTTTCATTTGTTTATTCAATCTCAGCCAGAGAAAGAGTCAGAGGGCAATTTCTTGAGGTGTTTGAATTACACTGCAACAGTAAGTCTGACTGCTTTCTGTGCTATTTGCTTCATTTTGTTCAAAGGATACAGCCCATCCAATGTTATAGGATAAAGGCATTGTCTCACAATGCTGTAAACAGTAGTGTCCAGCCTTGCCACAGCTCGTTCGGGTTGCATGGCTATGACCATCTGAAGGAAATGCAGATGTCTCAGAGTACACCTTTTTCTTTCTTGTCCCACTTTTCTGTTGATGACTAACAGACTTTTGAATTTAATATTTTCTTATTTTATTTATTAGGGAGATTTAATTGTGGCAAGCCTTAATCCTTTTATTTCTGTAAACTCTGGTCTCTGTTTTGAATTTTCTTTACCACCCTTCCCAAGTGTGCTGTATGAACAGTTTTCTCAGGTTTTTCATTTGCCCTGGAAATAATCTGTGATTCTGCTCTGCCTTCCAAGGCACTCTTTTTATTCCCTTTCCAGTGCCAGCTGACCAGACATTTTCCTTTAGCTGGAGTCAGGCACACACACTTTTTGTTCAAGCCAGTCTCAGCATGGGCTGGCACAGCTTCCTGAACCAGATCTGTCAGTGGGGTAACCCAAAATAACCCACAGGGTCTGTAAAGAAGTGAGGCTGAGAACAGCAGTGCAAATGAAGTACACAAATTTTACTGATTGTGGGAGTTTGCTCAGTGGGAAGGTATTGTTTGCTGTGGCACTGATGAAAACCCAAGACAAATGCATTAGTGCATTTTCCTAAAAAGAAAAGGAACAAGAGAGATTTTTTTCCACTCAAAGCAGTAATGGAATTGACAGACTTGAAAAACAGATCAATTAATTTTTGTCAAGGATAAATTAAAGAAAAGCCACAAAGATCCCAAAATAGTTGTTGTAGTTTAAGCCCAGCCGGTAACTCAGAACTATGCAGCCACTCACTCATTCCCCCTTTTCCCCCCCTCTCTGAGCAGGAATAGGGGGGAGAGTCAAAATAATACCTCAGCCCCTTGGGTTGAGATAAGAACAGTTTAATAATAATATTACATTAGTTATTAATATTAGCTATTATATTAGGACAATATACTACTACTACTAATAATAATAATAATGCTAAGAGAAATGACAAGGGGAGAGAATGTAAAACTGAAAGGGAAAAGGGGGGAAAAATACAGGCCAAAACAATACGAGTGATTCACAATACAATTGCTCACCCCCCACTGACCAATATCCAGCCTAATATAGGCAACAATTGGTCCCTTCTGGGTAGCTTCCGACAGTTTATATACTGGACATGATGTGCTGTGAAATGGAATACCCCTTTGGCTAGTTTGGGTCATGTGTCCTGTCTCTGCTTTCTTCTGGCTTCTGATGCCCCTCCTCACTAGCAGAGCACGAGACTGAAAAGTCCTTGATCAGGGTAAACATTACTTAGCAGCTGCTAGAACATTGGTGTGTTATCAGCAATGCTCTCAGACTAAAGCCAAAACACAGCACTGCTTCTAGGAAGGAGAAAAAGTAACTGTTCGAGCTGAAACAGGACAATAATGAATACTTAATTCTTTTGTTGTTGCCTGTAAGGTACCTGTAAAACAGTTACATGTTTGAGTTTTACAGTGATTAATTAGCTCTGACCTAAAAAAGGTCAAAATAGAAAAAAAAAGAACAAATCTTCATTCTTGGTCAGGGTTGATTAGACTCGGGGACCTTGCATTGAGCTGTGATTTTGTTTCAACGTGAAATTCAGGGTTAAAAACTGGATATTGAAGTACTTAGGATTCCTGTGGGAGAATGGAAGAAATGAAAAATAATTTTAGTGCTTTTATTAGCACAAAATGTAGCATATGGACAAAATAAGATCTCTGTGTCATTTAGAAAATCACAAAAGGTTTAGTGGTAAGCCAGTATGTCTGTAAAGATGCAAAATAAGAAGTAGTGGCTTTCCAGTACTGCTTCAGGGTTTCTCCTTCAGCTTTTGATGTTACTCATGCAAAGAAAGGAGCAATTTTTCAGTAATGTATATGTAAAACACTGTGGCTGCTGATTTTTAGGCTGAAAAGTCTGTCTTTGCTTGGCGTGTGTTCGCTTTTCAGGCACCTGATCTTAAGGCCCAGAATTTTTTGAAGTTTGTGTGAAAATAAACGGACTCGAAGATGGTGGTGGTGCGTGGAGTTTTTCTGTGGGAAGTATGAATGTTTTTCCCTCCCAGATGTGTCCATGTTTTTTCTGGTCATACCTCTGAAAAAACTTTCTCAACCCTCCGCGCATACATATTTATTTTTGCATGTTTCATCAGTGCCCTGTAGTGAGCAGCATCCCCCAGGAGCTGAGTTCCCATAGTAGGTAGATCCTGTTTACAGCCTTCAAGCTGCTGCAGGCTGCTGTTCCTGTCAGTCTGATCTTCTCGCAGTATGGGTGATCTCCAGATATTATGATTTGGGGTTTTTTTTTGTTTGTTTTTAGTGTTTTAATTATAAGCAATAGAGTTTAAAGCGTTTAGCTTGAATGGCTTGCAACTAATGTAAACTGGTAGTTAAAACTTAGTAATCTATTTATATGCATATTCCTTTCAAGTGAGAAAAATATTTTCAGGAGTAAAAGCACATATATAACATGGTGATTTAAGATAATTTTGAATAATGAATTAATAATTATACTTTGGGTATAATTAAATAATTAATAATTATTTTGGGTAAAGCGAGGAGCACCAAGAGCAATATAGTTTAACTTTGGTGAAGAGAGTTTTGATATTCCAAGCAGACTCTCAGTTAAGTTTCATGAAGCATTTTATGACAATACTTATATTTGTTTAGAAAAAAATGCCACATCATTATGTGCTAAGGAATGTTGCCTGACTGCAACAAAGTGTAATAATCAGTCAAAGTTCTGAAAATATAAAACTATTTGATAAAAAGTGTAAAATTTGGGGTTGTAACTGATTTAATTGTCTTCCTTTAACAATTGGGAAACCTGTCTTAATTCAAATTCTCTGTTACTTCAGCAATGCATTTCTGATGTGTTTTTTTCTTTCACCTAATCTGGGCAACTTCAGTAAAACTGGTGTCACTCCTCTGGGCCAGATACCATTACTTATTTTCTGGGTTTAGATGACTACCCAAGCTATAGCAAAGAGACTGATGGAATCCTGCTGATCACAGGTGCTGCTCGCCCTGAGAGAAATGACATCCGATCCCCTTGCTGCAAAGAGATGATTAGTGCCTGTAAGCATAGTTAATTATTGGGGATTTTTGAATAGGGCATGCTGGTCACAACACTATTTCTTGTTTCATCCTTGCATTATGTTTATGTCTGGAAAGACTAAGGAACTGCACTTTGTCCCTGATGGAGACACAATACCTTCTGTGTTCCACAAAATGAATGGCTGCGAATAGCAACAAGCTACACTAAACCCTTTAATTCGGTGTTTATATTTGCTGAGATAAGGCTATGATTGTCATAATGAATACAAGTACTTAGACCTTAGGCTAACATCTATTATTTCGTAGCAGACAATGAGAAAGTTTGATATGATCACAGTAGTCCAAATTATGAAGGAGAAGCACTTGAGAATTTTTGCAAAGTTAAATTTGGTTGCAGTGCGATGCACAGCCATTGACCTTTTGTCCACTATTTGGCCACATTCATTACTCCACCAACACAATCTCCAGCTTGCAGCAGCTGATCTTCAAGTAGTTATTCCTTGCCCATTAAGCAATCATACCTAAGAAGTTTCTCCAGAAATCACCACAGACAGAGATGCTGTGTGATTGAGGGAGGAATTATATTGTCTGAAGTGCATATGTTCATGTGTCAACTTTAAAAGTCTAGGTTCCTGCATCACAGCTCACGTAAAATCTTGTTCGTCTTATGTATTTTTTTCCCCTCTAATATTCTATTTGTTTAATCTATTATTACTCCAAATTAATTATAATTCATGCTGATTTTTCATTAACCAGCAATGATACCTTTTTCTAAACATACTAATCTGTTAGTAATGTATTATTTAAATGTGAATCACAATAAAATTATAAAGTTTTGCTGTACCTTTGTTATTTATTTGCATATTAACTGGTATTTTGGGGTTTAATAGCTTTGTGATTTAGAACTACTCTGGGAAGTGAATTAGTTTTAAAATAATTATCAGAATATACTGAGCATTTACTATTGATTAAATGATTTTGACTATTAAAAGGAAGAAAACACAATTTTTATTATTTCATAACTAGTGAATAACTATCTTTTAATAAAGTACTACACCATTTGAAAGTATTTAAAATGCAGTTAGTACAGTATGCTGATTTTTTATTTAGTATTGTTATACTATGTTATTATTCTAATGGCTGCAACTATGTTAGCGTAGGAAAAGTTAATCACTGCTCTTGGGTTCTAACAAAATGCTTATAAATAAATTGCCTTTTTTTGTTTTTAATGAAAAAGTTCAGTAGACATCTAGCAAAATGCAGAAACACACCATGGCAAAATATTAAATCCTTACATGTGCTTTCTAGCATTACCTCCCTTCATATTACTAAGAATCTGCACGGCACCAAACAGATGTTTCTTTCCAACATTATTGCACAGTTATTTTTAAAGTGGCTTTTTAGCACAGATGTTCCCATGTATATATACACCTTTCAATTGCTAATACCTTTTTTCCTGTGTAAACAGCAGATTGCATTAACTGTGCCTTTTTGATGAAGAGACAGTGAACGCCTCAAGAAGCACGTTCTCAAGTGAGGCTTTTCTTTGTGTTCTTAGTAATACTTCTTTTTCCTGCTCAAGTGATGATTGCTATCATTGTAAGTTATGGACTGTATCTATCTCTCTGGTGCCTTCCTTTTTCTGAAGCACAAAGCAGTATGGATCATTCCAGGGTCCAAAGCAGCTAAACTCAAACATGCATTTTATGCTACTTAGCTATTTGAGAATCAAAAAAAGCAGTAAATCAAAACTGTATTCATGTTAGACTCATACCCAAAAGCTGTGGAAAAATGCTTTCTTCCTCTCTCCTTCACTTTCACATTGCCCTGCTCTCTTCGTGTTATCTGTAGATTAATTCTTTCTGTCTTGGTCATCACCTCATCTGTTTTTTCTTTCGTGTCATATCTGCTGGGCAATGGAGTTGGGCTAAGTATTTGCATTCCTGATCTGTGAGGATCAGTGTGAAGGTTCAACCTCAAGTACAAAATAATTCCTCCCAGTATATGGTAGGACATTTTTAAAATCTAAATTCTGTGGTAATTTCATGGTAGATGTGAAATGTTTGTCTGTTCCCTGTCACTCCCTCCCCGCAACATTTTAAATTTTTAACTCGTCAGCTTTTTCTCTGTCTCCTCAGGCATTTTAAGTGGAATAGCAGAACTATGAGTGTTAATAGAAATCAGAATTTGAAGGGGCATTTGTAGCACCCAGAGTTTGAAGACACATTCATAAATGCCTTCTGAAGATAGGAAGTATTGGAGAAATAATTTCCTAGTGGGCACATATAGTACATAGTATATTTAAATCAATCCATGCATAGTAAAGAATACAGCACAATTTTGCACAAAAATATACCACCCTGCCAGAATTTCATAGTGTATATCTTATCTACAGTGATGTATTACTGGGCTTTCTTATTAGATGCATTAAGGCCTGTAAAGCTGAAGTATGACATAATAGTCCCTAGTTTCTAATATGGTAGGGTTACTAGGCAACTGCTAAGAAATCTATCACTTTACCAGTATTAAAGCAACAATTTCGAAAGCTTCAGATTAATTTTAGCAATTTCCAGATTAGATTTAGATTTCCAGGTCTACTTTTCTCTGATTTATTATTTCTTGCACTTAATTTTACAAATTCTGTGCATTTCTACCCATGAGTTAGAATATTCACCTCAAGAACTATTTCAAAACTATTGGATGAATAAAGGAAAGCAGCAAACTTGATACATATCTTTTTATATCCCTTCAAGCACCCCCTGTGCAACGCATGTTGGACATGTGATTTCACCTGGTATCTTAAAACTTTGATTTAGTTCCTAATGTCTGATCCTTAACTACAAAGATCTTTCCTATGAACCTTCAAGTTAAAGGTAGTTTTGGAAGAAAATGTAGATAGAAATGACCAAGGCTGGCTACTGGTGTGGCAGTGTGCTCTTGCTTTAGGACACCAAGGTATGTAGCAAGTTGGCAGAAGAAACTAAACTGAGTGCCTGCCATGATGAGTGTAAGCTATACACGTAAACATAAAACTTTTGTGTTAAGCATGGAAGTAACAGAACAAATAAACAGGAGCATTCAAAAAATAATTTCTAATTTATTAAGACCAAAAAGACAGATTTCCTGATTTCTTTTGTATTTCTTGATGTTCAGGAAAACTATCTAAATATCTAATGATAGGCACTGCAAGGCATAACTGAACTATGCAGAGACAGGACAGTATTTGTCCTTAACAGCATGCAACATAAAATGCCAAGGTATTTACTGAAGCTCTCCTGTACATCTTATACGTAATTTATTTCACTTTTGGGTGATAGCAGAGTGTTCCTTTCTTGAAGTCAGCTAAATCATGGTAAAGTAATTGGATCAGTTACCTGTGGTTGCCTTATTAACTTCTAGTATTTGAAAATGTTCACCATGCTCTTTTTTTCATGTTCAGAAACACTTACTTGAAGTATTTATCCATATCTCCCCTTGATCAAGCTGAGATCAAGATCCATGCTCATTGTGTATGGTCAATGACAAGTCTGTAACTCTTAGAGTTTAATGTAATTGGTTTTTGAAACCCGGCCTCATATTCAGAAGTTATGTTCTGCATCTATCTCATCCCAGTCTAAGCTCTGAGTGCTTGTAGACAGTTCTGTGTTCTCAGAAACCTTATTTTTGCCCAGCTAGCCTCATACATGCATATTCTGCTCTGGACAGAATAAGATAGCAGTATTGACAGAGTCTTTCTGTTTTCTAGCAGACAGAAGGAACAGGCAAACGGGACCAAACTTCTAATTTTAGCAGCTCTTCCTCATCAAATACTTATGCTTCTCCTTTTACTGCTCCCAAGGCTGTTCCCACTGCCAGCTATGTTCTTAATTCTCCAGTAAATGAAAGGTGAGCATAGCTAGATTAACAGCAAGCCAAGGAAAAGAAAAGGTGAGAAACTTGTTCTGCTTTCTAGAAAATAAAGACTGTCCAGCTCCCAATTTATGTGAAATTCCATTGAATGCTATTGGTTGATACCAAACAAAAAGCTATCGTTAGGTACCCAGTTAATTTCTCTCATTTCCTAGGTTGAGAGGATGTCATGAATTTTCTGCAATCTGGTTCAGCATATTGGCTTATATTGGTGCAAAAGATGTGTCAGATCAGCAATGGTTCATGATCAATGTGCTGAAATTATGAGAAAGATAAAAGCTTGGTGAGTTTATTGGCTAGGGAATAGGCATGGACTTCTTTGAGCGTATTGCCTTGGGTTTTATACCTTGCAGGAACTACAATCCAGCTTTCTGTGAAGTGACTACGTTGATTATTTTGTCTTTGGCCTAGGACCAAACTAACTACATTGGTGAGCATCCTGAAAATCATTAGTAGTAGAATCTGTTTTCCCAGCATTATATCAATTTATAGAGGTTTCAAATGATTGGTTCAATGCCAAGACATGCCCTCAGCTTTGTTGTTGATGTTGTGACTTACTATAGAAGTGAATACTTATTCTTCTAAGCATCCATTCCTTTTCTTTCATCCAAATATTGCTATGAGTAGGGACATAAAGAGAAACTGCCATCTACTCTAGCTGACTGGAAGTTGTGTTTCCATTTTCTATTCTTCCTTTTTAATATTTTTTTCCTCATGAAGTGGGATACAGCTTAATTCAGTAAAAAAAATGAGCAAACCAAAAAAACCCAACAACTTTCTGAAAATGAAGATGTGTAAGCTACAGGCAGCAGAGCTGCTCGACAGAATTCTAAATGCCACCATCACCATCTCTGGTAGCATGTCTGCCTGTTTTCTATTTATCTTCTCCATAAATATTTTGGTTCAGAGAGGAAACCTTAAAAACCTCTAAATTTTCTCTTCTCCTTTCTGTCATGACTTCTGTCAGTAAGAGGAGGGGTGCCCAGTAGGTTCCAGTATCAGAGGCAGCAACTGTGTTCACTGTCAGGGAAGAGAAAAGGTGTAGGTAGCCAGGCAAGCTCAGCACTCAAGGTGCACAACTCAAGGACAGTCAACAGAGTGAACAAAAAGAGAACTCAGGTAAACATGAGGAAATCGAATTGTTCTTAGACATTATATTATATCTGCCTTAAATTTTTCTGTAGTTGTTTTAAAATTACAGTTTTCCTTGCTATTGTTTCATTTCTTCTAAAATGCTTTTGGACACACGTGATGTGATTCAACTTGTATAGTATTTATAATTTGCTCTATTTTTCTTGCACTGATTCAAAGAGAGACCTGCATGATATATAGATATATAGATTAGATATATGGAGAAGATAGCTTATTAGAGGCACCTGCTTCTTCTATGTGAAAACAGGTCCCCTAAGGGGAAATACTATGTTGTTAATACCCTCCATTTTGAGGAGTTCCAAATTTGCTTGATAGGATTGTACATTTATAAAAACAAGTAAAAAAAAAAAAAAAAACAACTGTCATGGGTTCAGCAGTAGCAGTCATTTTTCTCCTTCTTAGTAGTAGGTGCAGTGCTGTGGTTTTGACTTGTGGCCTGAGAACAGCGCTGATAACACCAATGTTTTTAGTCATGGCTTAGTGATGTTTGGTCTGGCCAAGGACTTTCTGAACCTCATGCTCTGCCAGGGAGGAGGGGAAGCTGGGAGGAAGCAGAGACAGGACACCTGACCC
>JANRGW010021450.1:32886-43884 GCA_024733675.1 Psilopsiagon aymara
AAATAAACAAAAAAAAAAAAAAAAAAAAAAAAAAAACCAAAACCACAGACAGCAAAAAATAAATTCCCCCCACCTAAAAAAAAATCAACAATCCCCCCCCCAAAAAAAAAACCTGAGACTCTTTCGAAAGCAAAATCTTTCTTTCATCAGAAATGTCATTCAAAGATTTGCAGAGGGCTGAAGTCTCTCTGTACCATGGTGTAGTGGAGCTCCTTAGCAGTATCTTCAGCAGCTGAGAAGCTTGTTTTCTTGACTGTCAGTCACCAGACCAAGCTGCAGTATGTGTTTACTTGATCACTGGGGTAACAAGTTGGAAAATGCTAACTGTCTTTGCCCCTACATAGGTTTAGTTCATGTCTTTGCACTGTTAGACTGGCATAGCCACTGCATCTGTATGCTTTATCTTCCCTGTTTACCTTCTTCCCTGCAGGACCTGTAGCTAGTAAGGAAACGGAGCACAAACTCTGCTGGAGAGAAATCCTGTTGAGTTGTTTTATTTAACTTAAATTTTTTGTGGGGGTGGGAGAAAAAGGAGGAAATTGCTAAAACAGTTCATACTGTTCTTTGTTCACATAGAACCCTGACAGTCTGTTCTCCAGACCTGGATGATCAAAGGGAAACATCAGGAGGAACACCAAGCAGGCAGAACAAGGGAGGTCCTCACTACAGTAAATAAATGAAAATTAGGATGGTCCCATGAGGTATAGCTTCTATACAGTTCTGGGAATCTACTTACCTGATCAGAATAGAGAAAGGCCTTTTTTCCATCCATGAAGATGCAACAGAATAGGTAAGCTGAAGCCTTTGATCCACTTCATTTATAGAAAATATATTTGGAAGTAAAATAGTAACCTGAGAATTCAGTTTTAATCAGTAATCTTTGAGGTCTCCTGGGAATGAAACAGGAAGGATGTAAACTTCAAGCTAAAGGCAATACAGGGGCTTATTGAAGAACTGTTTTTAATTTCCCATGAACTATGTAGTCTTTGTTAAGAGAGACACTTCCTTTCATCAATTCTGTCCATCCTCAAATGTCAGACAACCTCATTTACGACGTACAATGATTGTGTTTTTCCCGCAGAAACTGAATACTATGAGAATACAGACATCACAGGAGCAGGACTTACTATTAGAGCTTAACTTTATTTTTAGTGGCTTAGAGTTAGTCTCAGGCTGTGTTTGGGTATATGATCCCTTTGTTGTGGTGCAAAGCCTTTATATTTATGCAAATGTGGCTACGTGGACAGTGAAAATGGGAAGTCCAACATCCTCATTCCCCTCTAACATGGATATGGAACTCTGAGATATTTTACTGCATATTTAATGTTATTTTTAATAAACTGAAATGAAAGTCCCTATTTTAATCATATTTGCATATGCAGTGGCAGTCTCTACATAATGAAGCGAAAGCATAGATCTCCATGGATTCAATGTGTTTTAATTAGGCATTTCCTGACAATCTTGTAATTTTACAATACTGTAAATCTAAGGAGGATAGAATGTGAACAGAGGCAACAAACTTGGCAATGATTTTACTGGGAGAGCATATCCTTTTAAAAGTAGGACCATCTGAAAGTTCTGAAGAAACTTGGAAAAATAATTTTAATCCCTGTTTTAAAAGGAAAAATTCATTTTTCACGTATAAATGGTACGACACTGAATGAGAAAAAGAGATGCTATTCTTTTCACAATTTGACAAATGGTTTTTACATACTTTGACTTAGACCTATCAGCTGTGAGCATCTCATTTGAGATACAGCACATTCTCAATTAACATTAGAGCAAAGGATATAAAAGGATCTTCACCTGTTTAGAAGATCAGTCCTTGAAGTACTGATATATTGCTTAACCTTTTCCTTCCTGATTACATCTTGCACATTAAACGGTGTTTTCCTTTTGATAGTTTTCTTCATCTTATCTTCGAATACAACAAAACTTCACATACAGGCAATAGCCAGGAGATTACTGCATCCTGTATAATATCACTTGAAATTAATTAGACAACAAGTTTCAATTAACAATACTTAACTTGGCCAATTCATTTTCTCTGTGAAGAAACCAAAATGGTTTATGTATATCACATGTAGGTCACTGTTCATTTCTGCTTTAGATGCAGAATCAGCTAATGCAGACTGTCTCTGGTCTCAGACTTCAATCAGTCTTAGCATAATTTGGTAACTTGTTGTTTAAGAGACTGTGCACTGTAACTAGAACTTGCCTCTCCCTACAGATAGTTTCAAAGTACTTTGATGATAATTTTCTACTCCTAATGCTAATCTCTGAGTTCCACTGAGATACTGCTGCTTGTACAGAAAAAAAGACTACTTATGTTCCCACTGCATTATATGCAAACTAAAATAGAGAAAGGACAAAACGGGTAGAAAACCAGTTGTTTTCAAGTGTCTCCCCTAGTACAGAGTGACTAGGATAGGGTATAGTGAAAAATGAAAAATTCATACATAATCTCTTTCCTTTTAAATTCCTTATTTTCAGCTATCTTTCTGTAACCACTTGCCTTCACTCCAGAAGCACAAACTAATATAATGACATGTGCACCATTTTAGGGTAGAGAAGAACTGGAGGAAAAGCTATGAACTGCAGGACTCAACAGCCATTAACTGCATAAATTATCATGCATCGTATAATGTATAATTCATTTGTATCACCAAAGCAGAGAATGTGTGCAGCAACCAGCAGTGGTTGTGGTTTGTAATTACAGTTTCAAGAAACAGATGAGCCTGTATTAAAGCTCTGGTGACTGATTATTTGAGATTTTTCACATACTGGGTAATCACCTGGCTACCAAGAAAGCGAGAAACACCCCTCTATCACTCTGTGTTTAAAACCAGAAATTTGCCACAGTTCTGTTTAAATACATATTTGTTCCAGTATGAAATAAAAATACATTTTAAGGTCTTGAAGGTTTTTTTTTTTCTTTTGATCAACTCTAATCAAAACATTCAAAATGTGTAATGAGCATTCTCTAGGTGCTGAAGGTGTCAGCCTCTCCCCTCACATTTTTACCCATGTTGATCTCCAGAGATAATTTGGTTGCTGCTAGGGCAATTTGAGACTTATCGTGTTTTCCAACATGTACATCGTGGTGTTACAGTGACAAAATTTATCCTGATATCTTTTTCATTATTTTCTTTTGGATATTTCCTAAACCAAATTCTAAAGGTTAATGGCTTATTAAAAAAATCATTTTTTAATATATTTATATTTTGTGATTGTCAGAGCAGGAACTTTTTTCTTCAGCTTCTTTAGGGAGGAGCCATGACTCAGTTTATTTCACCTAAAAAGCTTTCCACTGTCAATCCTGAAGTAGCATAGATTATACTCTAGTTTTCCTTGACTTCTGCCCATAAATTATATAACTCTGTCTCCATATATGCAATTTTAACAAGATATTACAAACTATTAGGAAGAGATTTTTCATATTTCTAGTTTCCTCAGGTATTTGATGAAGAAAAATAGTTGTCCATGTGACTTAAAGAAAATACCCTGCCTGTGAACAGGTCAGTATTTCATATCCTATAGAAGTCAAGGTGAAACCTATTAATGAATACAGTGTCTGACAACTGAGCCCGCTTGATGCTGTTGTTTAGGAAGAGTTGCCTTATGAATAGAGAGATACTATTCTTAAAAAGATCTGGAAATCTTGCTGTGATGTTATTAAAATACTCTATTTTTACATGAGGGTCAAGTTGGAACTGCTCTGACTGTAAGCCAGTGGCAGTCATCTTACAGTGAGCACAGTAGGATAGGAAATGTCTGTTTGATTTCAATCCCATTAATAACCTTCCTCATGAGGGAGGCCTGCAAGAGGGTCTGTAATAGATTGCTTTTAGCATTGTTTTCTATTATTACACCTGTCGTTAGCTTGTGAGACTTTAGATCACAAGGTCTTTTCAATACATCTCAGATGAGTAACTGGCACGCAATTTTTTGGGTATATTTTTGGTTTGGATCTTGTTTGCTCCGTTAATGGCTGGGTCTTTAAAAACAAAATATTTTGGTTTTGCTTAAAGTAAGTTTGCAAAAACTACAAGAGTTCAAGAGTTGTCATCTCTGATAGTTTCATGATTTTTTTGGCATCAAATAGTAAGACTTTAAAAATGTGAATTATTGCTGGTAAATGTTCATTACTTTTTAGCTCAGCTAAATGGTTCAGCAAAAGTGCAAACATGGATGTCCCAGAAGTTGTTAATAATTAATGCCTTTTAATACAAAAATATTAAAAATTGGCTTTAATTTATTATAATCTACCCCAACTTTAAAGCTATTTTTTTGGCAGCAATCTTATCCAATATGACCAAGAATGTGGGACTAGTTTTGTGATAAAAAGCCTCTTAATAGTAGTCTGTACCAGTTAAATTGCCAGATAAGAAATACTGCTAGAATATTAGAAATTTTACCATTGCCTGGTATCACATGCTTTTAGGACTTTGATTATTGCAGCTCATTCTTATTTAACTTCTTCAAATAGATTCTGCTGTCTCAGGAGAAAGTAAAATGCTGGTATTAAGATATTATTCCATGGGTTATCTTTGTCCATCACTCTTCCCAGGTATTCCATTGCCTTCAGTTAATCATTGTACCATTTATCTGTGTTGCTCTAACTACACCAGCTTGAAGTGCCTCAGCAAAATGCAGATCTAATGCCCCAGTTCTTCCAGCTTTAAATCACCTTACATCTCCTTCTATCAGCTTCTAATCATAGAATCATAGAGCAGTTAGGGTTGGAAAGGACCTTAAGATCATCTAGTTCCAACCCCCCTGCCATAGGCAGGGATACCTCCCACTAAACCATGGCCTTGAACACCACCTGGGATGGAGCATTCAGAACATCCTTGGGCAACCCGTTCCAGTGCCTCACCACCCTTACAGTAAAGAATTTCTTCTTCATACTCAATCTAAACTTCCCCTGTTTAAGTTTGAACCCACCAGCTCATGTCCTTTCACTACAGTCCCTAATGAAGAGTCCCTCCCCAGCATTCCTATAGGCCCCCTTCAGATACTGGAAGGCTGCTCTGAGGTCTCCACACAGCCTTCTCTTCTCCAGGCTGAACAGCTCCAACTTTCTCATCCTATCTTCATACGGGAGGTGCTCCAGTCCCTCATCATCCTTGTGGCCCTCCTACTACTATAGTGCTGTGCCACTCTCCATTCCCTTGATATGATTTCTGACTATTTTCACAAAGAGAAGCTTAACTGAATGCCAAAAAAAATTTGTTAGAATAATTTCAAAGCATGAATATAATCATTAATTGTTTGTTACTTGCCTGAAAATTGTATTACATTCACCTACAGTGTGGTGTCTGAAACAGGTAGTGGTACAGTGTATTAAAAGCTTAGAGAAACATGTTGCAGCACCCACCTGTGTATGCTATGCCTGCCACTTAAGGGGAGAAAAAATATTTTTTAAAAAAAATTTTGAGTAAAGCCTCCAACTATTGAATTTGGACTTTCTGTTAAGGTCTATGTGTGGGTATAAGGTAAAGCTGAAAATGTGGAGCCTGATTTCATTTTCAGCCATCTCAGTCTGGAGATCCTGAGATACCTCCTTATGGAAATGCAGGACTTAAAGTAAGTTTTCCAGGTCAGTATCCTACTAAGCTGGGTGGAAAAAAACCCAAACTAAACCACCCACCAGCTCTTGTGTGCTTTCACAGTCAATATCTTTGAATTGCTAGTATTACTAAAGGTCCAGTATTTTTTATCACTTTGTAGTGATAGGTAGAAACTCTCTTCCTTGTTAGGCCTGTTGCAAAGAAAAGGGTAAAAATCTGATTTTGAACACCTCTGTAGTTTGCTACCTTGAACCATGGTGTCTGAATGTAGCATATCTTAGCTAGAGTCATGGTAAGAAACAAAAAATGGTTCATACAGAGTGCAGAGATCACCTTTGTGCTTTTAAATGAAAAAGAACCACGAATTATTAATACAGCTGTCAGATACATGACAATACTTTATCTGTTGTAACTCTCACATAAACCAGCCATTTGCCTGCACTGAATAAGTTCTCTATTTTGTAACAGTAAATAAAAAACCTTTTTTGTGAGACAATATGATTTTTAAAAGATTGGAGTTTACTTACTGCAAGGATATTAACTGTGAGAAAAACAGTTTCTCCTTTTTTAAACATAGACAAAATAAAAAGTATGTTCTTACATGGAAACTAAACTGTTAAAGAACCTTTTGTCCGTTTTCTAGTCAGTAGCTAGCTAATATTTGCATCTTAAATAAATAAAATATTTGGAAAAATAAATCCCAGGCAACATTACCATGGAGAATATCTCAATATGAAGTTTGGCTTTAGCCAGTCAGAATCCTATAGAACAGTTTGGGTTTGGCCCAGAGAAAAGGATTACAAAAGTATTGGGGTGTCAGAAGTTGCAGTCAGAAAGAAAATCCATGGGATTTTCTGAAAATTAGGAAGTATTTTGTTCCCTAACTCAGTGAAATTAGTTCTGGTTACAAAACTGCATTCATTAAATATGTTGGAGAATGTATATTGAGGGCACTCCTTTTGTCATCAGTCACCTCATCAGCCACTGTCAGAATTGCATGTTATGCTACCAACAGATTCGCATACTTAAGGCAATAATGATTTTGGATCTTGATTTATGGTTTGCATTCTTCTTTAAGAATGACAAATAGCAGTAACTGCTAAAGTCTACCCAAGGTCTCTGAACTGTTTAGAAAACACGGTTGAACTAGATTGACAAAGCAGAAGATGGTCAATCTAGACTGCTTAAACAGGTACTGCAATTCTGCACAGACTGACTGAGTAGTTGGAGCCAGAACAAATGAACAAGTTATAAAAGTAATAGACACTACTGAAGACAATAAAAAACTCTTGAATCAGCAACTTGGGTATTGCACAAAGACCCCCTTGTGTAATTTTTATAAATATGGCACTAGTATAAAATGATATCTTTTGTTCACATCTCCAAAATGACTATTCCTGTTTACATATTCAATTAAAACCAAACATATCTACTTAAAGATAAATGCAACAAGGGCAGAGTTTTTACTCTGTTGCTCTCCTGTAGCTATAAAGAGGGGAAATATTTTTGTGAAGTTTAAGCTTAACTTTATGGGAAAAATACACAACCTTAAATAAAATATACTTGTTTCAGAGGTTCCTCATGTCCAGTTGGTGACCAAGAAAACCTGACAATAAAAAATTAACAGCTATTGCACATGTTTGGGTTTTTTTTCCAGTTTAATCATGAGAAATATTTGCTTGCTGGCACTGTAGTTAATAATAGCCAAGGACAAGGTAATGGTTTTCTTTATTCATGAATTTAGAAGACACAAAAAGTATTACTTTGTGTTGAATGAAGTATTATCTTCTTTTCTTCTTTCTCCAGTGAGAAATGTCATTTGGTCATTTGCATGTCAGCACTTTTTTTCTCGTATAGATTTCCTCATGGGTTTGTTTTATTTATTTGTTTGGTTTGGGTTTTTTTGGTTTGCTTTTTTGTTTTTTGTTTTTGTTTTTGTTTTTTTTTTTTTTTTTCCAAAGGATTTCAGAGAAATATCTAATTCATGCCCAGTTTTTCTGAAGGCTCTGTAACTGAGTCCAGCAGAAAGCTGCTTCAAATTTTCCTTAAGCCAAATGGAGTTTTTCTGTTGGCTTTAGATAACTACCTAAAAGGCTCATGGAGAGTTAAATCGAATACAGGCTTTAAGAGGCTTGACTGTAAGATAACTATAACCAGTAATTTGCATAAGTATTTTTGTTGTTCAGTTCAGTGCCCTTGCTTTACCCACTGAAAATTTTGGCTAATGTGGGAGGTTTTCCTTGAGCAACACTCATATGCACCATTTTCTGATTGCTGTGCAGTCCACATGAAGGAGAACAGGGCTTTCATCTGATAAAAACAATTTAGAAAATGGGAAAGCTTGGTACTCGCAGGATCATGCAGAGACACAGAATGGTTGAGGTTGAAAGGGACCTCTGGAGATCATCGGGTTCAACTCCCTGCTCAAGGAAGGCCACCTAGATTGTGGCCAAGGACCATGTCCAAATGGCTTTTAAATAACCCCAAGGAGGAAGACTCCACAACCTCTCTAGGTGACCTGTGTCAGGGCTTGGTCACCTGCAGAGTAAAATAGTGTTTCCTGATGCTCAAGTGGAGAATGCATCTGAGCATATTAGAGGTGGTTTGGAAGCCATGAAGCATTGAACAACTTTCTGTCTTAGATTTAGAGGTCTACCTTTCAGGATTAAGAGGCGACCTCATTAATATAGTTTAGCCTGGGGACTGTTACATGGGATGCAATAAATCACATCTTCTCTTCCATACAGAAGAAATGATGCAAGTGATAGACATTGCAAAAGTAAGAGGGCACATGACAAAGAATTAGCTACTTACTGAGGAAGAGATTTAGGTGTCTGTTTTCTGAAAAGGGACATGTGCTTTTGGAAGAGTAACTACCAAAACCCCCAGTTTCATTCTCATCAGTGCCAGTAATTGAATTGCTGATGTGCTTGTGCTTTTTAGCATGTTGCAGTTGAGCTGGTAGACCAGTGAGTGTCCTCACACTTGAAACCATCGTAAAGAATGAGAAAATGAATGAAGTACCTGCTCTAACTGGAAGTTATTGTCTGTGTAAAAGCAAAGCCATCAACCAAAATGCTTACACATCAAAAAATTGATTCCAAAATTGGCAAACAACAAAGACAAATCACAAACTAGTAACTGCATGTTTCCTTAGTAAGCTACAGATTTCATTAGAAAGCAAAAAGCACTCATGTTTATCCTAGAAAAGGGTTAATGCTGCCATTTCTGGTAGGATTAGAATACATACTGCAAAATCATAGAATCATGGAATAGTTAGGGTCAGAAAAGACCTTAAGATAATCTAGTTCCAATTGAGAAATTTTCTTTGGTTTAGTGTGATGCAAGTATAGAAAGGGTGCAGGACTCAGGCTTGTGTAGACCCCTATCTCCCCTGTCTATTTTTTTTTAATATTATCAGAATATAATAGAATCAACAATCACAGGACCAGGAATGAGAACCATTTTGATTGACTCAATCCCAGGTGTTAACTGAAATGCCATCACAAGGAAATGAAAAGTGCCCACATTGTTGAATATCAGTTACTTGTTTATAAAATTATTCACAGAACTTGAACTTCATATCTGAAAGATCTAAGTTCCAACAAATACCTAACAGCAGTAGGAGATAGCTCTCTCTCTTATTTTTATTTTCTCAGTTATTTAATGAAGGGGTTTCAACTACTTACAGCTTTCAGCAAGAGACTGTATGAGTCAAGGAAACTATAATTGCAAAAGACATCACTGAACCATCTTCATAAAAAAGGAGACTGTGGAAGGTACAGTGGTCATGTTTTATGACCTTAATCTTTCAATCAAATCTGCATGGATTGGTGTCTAGTCCTACTAGTTTGAATTCTTCATGTGTGCAGTTCTCTCTACAAAGGTATTTCTATCCACCTAAAAGCTGGTTTCTATTTAAAGAAAGGATGATTGACAATTTGGTATATGTGAAGAAAAGCTCTGCTCACAGGGAGGTACAATTTATGGTTCACGTCACATATTAGAATAGATATTGAATAAAATTTTCAGTACATATAAAATTGAAAGCCACATATGAGCCATATCAATGTGCAGAATTTGCATAGCCTGTAGTGGTTTGGTCGTAAGACACTAATTTCTGGGACAAGCTAGTGGCAGATACTGAGATAAATACACCAAAAGCCGAAACCTTATTGTAGCTTATGATAGTGCTTAAATCCTG
The DNA here is from genome assembly GCA_024733675.1 of Psilopsiagon aymara. NCBI lineage: Eukaryota > Metazoa > Chordata > Aves > Psittaciformes > Psittacidae > Psilopsiagon > Psilopsiagon aymara. Next base: position 42,664 of record JANRGW010021450.1, read on the forward strand.
GAAGACCACCTTTATAAATAATTCCTTTCACACACTTTATATAGTTTTTCTTTAGAACATACAAAAGAGAAGGCTCCCACACTGAATTCTCCCTTTGAAAAAGACTGTCTCTGATTCAAGCCAACAGCTCCCTACTCCCTGGGCTGAAAATTGGAGAACTTTCCAGGTTGACTACTCTTATTCACCTATTCACTTGTCCACATCTTAAAGTCTTTCACTGGTGATGCCTCCTACTTGCTGTTAGTGTTTTTTCACATGTACCCTTCTCAGGAGCTCAGGCCCTTCCTTCCAAATTGCTAAGCAAGGATTTAAAGGAAGTGGCAGTACTTTCTGGTTGTTCCTTTATCAGGGGCCGGGCCTACCCCAAACAATTTGCAGATTTCTTACAGACCACTGTCACCAGGCCTCCAACAGTGTCCCTGACCTGTCTAGTTGCTTCCTGTGAATAAATGCAATGAGAAGTCTTTCAGCAATTTCTCTTCAAACATTTATATTTGTTCAGGTGAATGTCATATAAAAATGGAGCCATAGTAATGATAAAAAGTAATAAACATACTTGCCATAAACCTCTGTAAAACGGACATTTTTTCTAATCTAATGCTGTAATTTGGGTAATTTAAGAAAAGTTATGATTTCATTGGCATTTAGTTTCCAAGAGAACATGGAAATGTTAAATATTTATACAGTTAAGTCCATGGCTAATGTATTTCGCATTCAAGCATTGCATGAATTTTAATTGGCAGCGTAAATTTTATGCTGTAGGATATTGTACAATGTTGTATGCAGTTTGAAAAATACACAGTCAAAAACCACAAAGAACTGAACCCTGAAGCAATGAATACAATTTGAAAATCATTCTTTCACATTTTTATTGTGATTCTTTCCTGAATTGTCTGTATTGAACAACTTGCTTTGTCTTTATGCTAACAAAGCCAGTCTGATTTATTGCTGAATTTAGAGGTCAAGTTGCATTTCGTGGCTCAGGATCTTAAACATATGCAATCCTGCCTGTCTAAAAGCTCAAATATTCTGAATTGCCATGAAGGCAAAAAAGAACTGTCAGAATACTATTCATACCTTGTCTGCTGACTGCCTGAATTATTTCTGAACTAGAAGCTTCTGGTAGTGGCTATGTAGCTGTATGGCTGTGGAGTTTTTTTACTTCAAATCACACAAGACAACATGAAATTTAATAAATTACTCTTCTCCTCCCACCCTAAC
>JANRGW010021451.1:0-16059 GCA_024733675.1 Psilopsiagon aymara
TTCATTAGGTTGGCATCAGCCCACCTCACAAGCATGTCAAGGTCCCTCTGGATGGCATTCCTTCCCTCCAGCGTATTAACCAAACCACCCAGCTTGGTGTCATCGGCAAACTTGCTGAGGTACTTAGATAATTTTTTGCTGTGTGCAATAAAAATAGTTTCTATGGTTTTTTTCTGATCCTTAACTCTGCAGAGTAGACATGTAACCATTATTGAAAAGTAAAAAAGAGAATAGGCAAATTTGAAGGCAATAAATTTTATTTTTATGTCCTGTTCTTCCTTTATTTAGTTTTTTTTATTTTTCTGTTAGTTCTTCTACTGCTTTTCCTAGGTCCCCTTGAAAGGGAACCAAGTACCGAGAGACTTCTATAGATGTTTAAAAAGGTGAAACACCTTTTTCTTTGAGAAGTGACAGAGCTCCAACTTTAAACTGTATTGTCCTAAAGAGAGTTAGGAGCCATCTACTGCTGCACCAGGTAGGGACTTTCTCTGAGGGGAGGTGGAGCTTTCAACAAGTGTCAGTGACTATCTTGTCAAGACATTTATTGCAATTTCTGCCTGTTTCCTTGTTTGAACATCATTTAGAAAATATGGCAGAAGCATGAATCTGGCCACACTTGTACTGCATGGCATCAGAGGGAGATATTGGATTGGGCATTTTCGTAATGATCAACTTGCTTTTGAAATCAGCAAACCACGTGTTTTGATGGTCAGCTAGAGAAAGGGATAACAGCATATTGTCTTGTGAATCTTCTCACTGGTAGTTTTTGTCATGTCATTACAAGCTGGCAACAGCAATTCTTTTGTTTTTTTGGCTTCTTTTTCTGCAGTGCTGTCTCAGAAGATAAAGGAGGATCTGGTTTTAATGCAGCATACTTGAGGAAGAGCTATTTAAGCTCTGTGCTGTTTGGCAGTAATAACGAGTTTCAAGAACCTTTTGCACTAGTTTAGTTATTAGCTCTAGGATTAGTTGTGTCTCCAACAGTCAAGGTGGATAGCAGCTCAGTGAGGTTCTCCGCAGGAGCTCTGTGGCATTCCTTTGTTCACATGGGCATCAGCACAATCAGGTTTCAGGCAAAGGTGGGAACACTGGAGGGGCCAACTGTTTGTGACTCTTTGGGGAGACAGAGAAACAGACACTAACAGAAGGATTTGGGGAGGCTTTGTGACTAATCCTTACTGCTCATATTAAATTGGCATAAAGAACTAGATAGTTACTATCACTTGACAGAATTATCAGATTCTGTTACATGTGAATGTGGTAGGAGTTGAAGAGATCCTGAGATATCAGCTATGCCCGGTAAATTCACACTTGTACAGGCAGAAAAAGACGTGTGTGTGTGTTCCTAAGAGGTTTATTTTTCTGTCCTGTGATGCTGGCTATCATTAGAAGGCTTTTAAAGAATCTTTGTTTAATTCCATTCTTTCATACACAGTAGTGTTATTTTGTTAAACAGGATCTAGTTGAGCCGTGTATGGGGGGGTGTGGGGTTAGTGCTTTTGCTGAGAATGTAATAAAGCTTGTGATCAGCATAAATGGAAAAACCCACATTCTTGCTGCCCGCTGGAATGCACAGCTGCATTCTCGGTAGAGCAAGACAGTCCAAACAGCTTCTCCTGTCATTTCTTTTGTTTGGCCTTGAGTTAGGTGACTATTTTCTGTTTATTTCCTTTGCAAGACTACATGTCTGTTGTCATGCATGGAGGTGCTGGGTTTTGGTCAGAGGATACAGTTCCTTTCTGACAGCTACTGAGAAACAAGAAAACATTATTTCCTCTGTATGTGAGATCTCTCAACAGGAACAGGTAGCTCATTGCTAAATGAAATCCACATGAAGTGAAGTGTTCACCATCTGCACAGTTGTATTCTGCTCAGTCTGATATAAACGTTGGTTTCTTGGACCAGCAAATAGCTTTGATTCAAGATTAAATCCTCAGGCTGATTGTCAAGTTTACAACTACCAGAACAACCTGGCACTGAAAGCAGTGAGTAGCAGATGTGGGTAGCTGATGTTCCCTGATTGATGTTAGTGTGGGGGTTCACTTGTAGAGGGAACCAGGGGATCAGCAGGCTACAGCAGGAACAAAGAAAATTAATATTTGCAGAAGAAGATTTAGAGCATGACTGAATGCCACACAGTGACTGAAGGCTACATCCAGCTGATGATACCTGGCACAGAATAAGGATCCTAAATCCTGCGGCTCTTTCCCCTTTAGGATGATATCCAGTGACTCCCCTAGCTTTTGTGCAGGCTGTTGCTACTGTTTGCACAAGGCAGTGTGGTTAATGGTACTGTAGAATTTTGCTCTGTATCTGCTATCAGTACTTTTTTCAAAATGATTCATAAAGCTGGAGCTTGGGTGTGTTAAGATAGTTTATTGTAGCTGTCATATTTTTCCCCTTTAAGCAAATAAAATTGTCTTTCTTTCCAAATTAAAAACTGCAAACAAAGGAAGAAATCTATATTCCAGCGAGCTGCATTGTCAGCCACAGAGCTGTAGTTTTGGTTACATTGTTTAAGTTGCAGAGAAACACCTATTTACCTGCAGGAAGGTAATTTTATAGGTCTATAAAATCTGCATTTTCTCTCATGTTTCTCTCCCCCTAATTTTAGCCATCCAGAAAAAACCTAAAACTGTAAAATAAATCTTCAAATGCTGCAGAAGGCTGAGCACAGCTTTTACTACATCGCTTTGCAATTAGAACTAATTTACTGCCCTGTGAGATGGAGGAAAATGTGCAAGATACTTCTTGGATAAATATACCTCCGTGAGAAAAGCATAGCTGCTCTGTAAAAGTTATCTGCTTGTGTTCAGCAAGTATCAGGGTCATTCTTACAGCTACATACCGCAGAATGTTAATTAATGGGGCTGCAGCTGGTGGTACCACTTTGGCTGCTTCAGCTCGGCCTCTTACTCCATATTTCTCAGGTTCGTATGACCAGTGTTGGACCACATCCCACTACTTTTTTTCCCCCCAAAGTACAAAAAGTACCTAAGTCTTTGCTGGAAAACTGCCAGGGTTTCATAAAAAGAGCAGAGCTGTTGTTTCTTTGCTATTTTTATCTTCTCTGCCAAAAAAGACACCATGTTGCATTGGCAGTTGTATATTTTAAAATGCCTTGTGTCGGGAGTCCCTTGAGTCAAAACCCAGGCTTTCTACAGCCAGTGGATGTCCAATACCCTGTTGGAAAAGTTCCACCATAAACCCTGGGGGTTGGGTTACCTTATGACTAGATCTGACCCCGTGCCAGTGCTGGAGCAGGGGTCTTGTGGTCTGAGGAAGCTGATTCTGCCGTACCATGGTTTGTGAGACAGAGCATCCTGACATGAAAGGCAAGTCACCTCATCCCCTCTGTGCAGGGTTTCGTTCCCCAGGAGCTTCTGAAACTGAAACAGAAAGGAGTAAATCTCCCCTCATTGCTTGAAGTCCCTTCAGCATAGAAGGCAATTTCACCTAAATCGAATGGAATTTTTAAAATGAAGGAGTTAACTGCCAAAAGCATTTAAAAATAAAATTGTAAGCAAACTCCAACATCCCACACACACACACTTACTTTTCCAATGCCTTTCATTCTGATGAATTATCATTTAAGATAATACTTTGGACTGCGAGAGGTAAGACTTCAATGCCAAAATGCAGTCCGTTCCCATAAGGACTGACCCCCATATTTATGTTTGAATGACTAATCTGATTGGCTTCTTCTGTAGTTGTTGCATTCTAATCTGGGATGTGCAAAAAGCTTGAGAGAATTAGTCTTGTTGTAGGTTATTATTACTGCAGACAGAGTCTTCAGCTTCAAACTGCCTTGAAGATATTTGTATTTAACTGTACAGCACCTCAATGTGTGTGTTTACTGTAATTTATAATTCTGTTACTTAGTGTCATTTATATGTATTCCATAAATATATACATTAAAAAATATTTAAAAAACCAAGCTAACTGTTACTAGAAGAGAGAGATGGTGGAAGGCTTCATGAAAGATGTCTACCACAGAAAACAGTTTGCTGTAAAGCGTAAAAAATGCGACCACATTTATTCTCTTTTGATTTAAATGTTTCTTTCTCCCTCCTCCCCTTACATTTTCTTAGCTCTTCAAAATCCTTACAATGCCAGGGTTGTGTAAGGTCCCTTTTATTATTCAGTTTCTGCTGAAAAATGCTCTGTAGGTGACCACCTGCTTTATTTACATTATTGAAGATGCATTAACTTTCATACTTACAAAAAAAAAGCTTCGGCATCTTTGATACTGTGCCAAATAGACTGTAGGAAGTGGTTCCTCTTCTTCTGAATGGAATATGAACTTTCTGGGAATTTGCAATGATATTTGTTTGTAAACATCACATGGATTAGGCATTCTTTACAAAGTGTAGTAGCTAGGAGTTGGCTTGTGAACCTAAAGAGGATTAGCAGCAAGAGGGATAGCTCTAACTTCTTATACTGCTTTGACTCTTTTACTGGGACCACACTGTAAGCAGATCTTTCAGCTGGTAACCCACATGCAAAGTACAGTCTGTCATATTTTTTTATTTGATTTTATTTTTATTCATGTTTCATGCCAGCTTTTGCTAATGCAACCTTTGGTACCTAGAGTTGAGAGCTTTTTTTGTCTTCCGCCATGAAATCAGCTAATCCAAAACCCTAGGCAGGCTGCCTTCCTCCTTCACAAGTGCTGAAAGGAGCAGTGCTTAAGGGAGCTTTCAGGCTTGGTTCTGTAACTGAGCAGTAATTTATAGCTTTTGACTGAGGTCATTGCTTGGCACCTAGTGATGACCAATTTGATGGATTAAGGACTAGAGCAACTCAAGAGCCCTTAACATTTGTATCCAATCATAATCTGACTGGCAATGACCACAACAGAAAAACCCCCATGTATTCTTGTTTGGGTCTATTTTAAATTAGTTTGGCTTTGTTTTCTTCTTGGAGGCCTGCTGCTGCTATTAGACACTCTTTGATTTGGTTCCAAGGATGGGTCAGAGTAACTTTTTTTTTTTATAAACCTGTTTTGTTTCTCTCATTAATGTACACTGCTGAAAGCTGCACGTTTTGGTCTGCTATTACGTTTCCACATCAGGGATTGCTTGAGGGACCAGCTCTGCACAGCAGGAAAGAGGGGGGTTTCACAGTGTCAGTCAGAGCACATGCACTGTTTTTCTTTCATACTCGCTGAAGCAGAGGGTGCCAGTTAACAGCACCTTAGATATCATCAGGTCATCTACACCTGCACAGTGTGTGTAAGGCACAAGGCTTCAGAACTGACGATAGTAACGTCATTACTGCAGAAGCTATGAGGAGGAGTGGCAAGATTTTAGAGAATATGCTTTTCCAAGCTGGACCCTCTGCTGGGAGAGGTGTGTTGTCACCCCTGTGCTTCTGGGCAGTTGTCAGGTCAGGTTTGTGAAATGTGGAGCTTTTTCCTCCTTCTGGAGGGTCTGTGCAGACAGCTCCTCTCTGTTACCATAACCACTCCTCAGTGAAAGCTGTTGCCTGGGTTAGCCATTGCTATATCTTGGAGATGCTGTGAATCTCTTCCCCTCAATAATGTGTCTTTATATTGTCTCATTATTTTATTTGGATTATCCAATATCTTGTTGTACCTGTATAATTGCATACTGCAATGTGAACTGCAGAATAATCTCCCCAGGAACTGACTGGAGAAAAGCTCTGAATAGGGGAAACTTGTTCCTGAGGATAGTTAGGAATAAAATATGTCAACAGCAATGTCTGCAAGACTGATAGTAATGTCAGTGACGGTGTAATGCTATGTGACTTTGGAATGGAACCTCTTCCTGTAGAGTTATGCTTTGAAAGCTGGCCTTTCTGTGCCACAAGTGTCAAGCTGTATGGCTGGGAAAGAGATATTTCTCTGACGCATAGTGTAGGTAGCTCAAACGACAGCAATAAGAATTAATGCTAGTTAATACTTTATATATACTACTTCTCACCCACTGTAGTGACATGGTATCTCTTGCACAGGAAAGTCCCATTTTATTCAGGCAGCATTGTTTTGAAAGTGGTGATTTTATTTCTCCTTTTTTCCCATGGTATTTCACAATCCCAGGAAATTATTTAGAGGATATCGGTATGTTTTGCTGGTTTCACTTCTCTGTTACATTTGAAGTGTCTAAAATATAGGTTGAAAATAGATTCCCTAAAGAATTAGTATTTCTGATACTGCTTTGTTCTGTAGCAGTGCCTTGGGACCACACTGCTGGCTCCCTCCCCAGTGACAGGAGCTGTATAAGTGTAGAAAAAGGTGAAATTGCTTCAAAATAGCAAAAGTATTTCTGTGGCATGCAAAGGAAAATGAATACCAGGAAGGCTGCTCTTTTGCTCAGTGTAGCTCCTTCAGAGTGGTTTGCATGATGAACATGTTCTTTCCTGAGAAGATCCTCTACCTCAGAATTGTGTATGCAATGCTCGTGAGCTACAATCCATGCTGGGAACATCAGCACATGTCTTAAGCATTTTTGAGCTCAAACACATCTGTTTCACAGAAGTAAGAACTCTCCTCCCAAACTGCCCCAGATCTTGATGTTAATCTTGGAAAGCACATCTCCTCTGTTCTGCAGATGGAGGTAGGAACCAAGCCCTGCTTTGGCTATGGTCACATTGCATGTCACTAAAAGTGCTGGGGCAAAGACCCTCTGCCTTGTAACCGGGTCACCTCTGCCTTATACACACAAGGGTGGGGATGAAATGAGTTTTCTTCAGATAGCCAGAAAAGTCATCAGGCTCCAGAGATCTCCAAACCCAAACTGTCTCCAATGTCTTCTCATGAGTCCAGAGCCTCACCTCTTCCCCTCTGTGCAGCTGCCAGAAGCTCTAGCTTCCTTTCACTGACAGCTTCACCAGTGCAGCTGTGTATTTTCAATGAGTAGCACTAGGAAAATTTGGGGGTGGAATATAATTAAATTTTTAAAACCCAGAGGGAAGTTTCTGGTTTGAACATATTAGTCACTCAAGTTCAATTAAAGCTCAATTTCTAAAGAAGTTACCTGATGCTACAACACGTGATGCAGAGAGCTGCAGGATGACCTGTGCTGTACACTGGCCCCAGCGCTGTCACTCACATCCGAATCAGTAGGAAACCCAGAGTAATAAAGGCCAGTGGCAGACTCATGGAAGGATTCGTATCAAAACCAGGTTAGGTCTTGGGCATTTCTGGTTGCAGTTACTGTGCAGAGAGCCGTGGCAGCGTTCCTTTTGTGAAGCACAGCAAAAAAATGGCCTCTCCTTATCATTTGCTAAAGAGCAGGTAAACATTAATTGCACCTCAGTTCTAAACAATTCTGAGTTATGATTCATTAAGCTTTGTGCAGCAAAAATGAGGTAATGCTGCAAGCGCGTGCTCACTTGCCTTGTAATCCCGTTTTCCTTTTCTGCAGCCCTGGGTGCTACTGAATACAGGTAGGTCTGCAGCTGAAGTTCATGCCTGTGTAGCACTGCTTGCCTTCTAAGCTAGGGATTCTTTTGTTTACATGGGGAACTCTTGTAGCTGGTTTCTCTTCTTGGATCTGTTTTGAAAGTGTGGGAAGTCTGTGGTGCATTATGGGACACTGATATACAAGACACTGATGTACTCTGGATTTATTTGCTTGCTGTGGAGTTGCTTAGTCCTTGTCTGGATAATGGGAAATCTAAGAACACAAATGCCAGATGGGTGGAGACAACAGAATATGGTCTGGGCTTTCTTGGGCATACAGCTCTCATAGCTACAAGTTAGAGCTCTGTGAATGTGACTGTCAAGATGAAAGGGCAGCAATAGGAAAGACTACCAGGAAAGCAGCTGTGGATTCTCTGGTATGAAAGCTAACTCGTCACTGCCATGACCACCTTATTGTTAACTTGTTTACTTACACAACCCATTAAGTAACATCTAGAGAACAGAGAAGAGAGGTGTCTGACATATCCAGGACAGGAGATGATGGCAGGAGAGTGAGTACAGCCATCTTTAACTTCCTCCCAAACCTTTGCATCCTTTCACGCTCCTGAAACAACTACGAAGACAACAGCCTCTTCAGCAAAGACTGTTTTGCTGCACTGTAATGTGGCTGCACCTAGGTGACTCTGCCAGTGAGTCTGTGTGGTCCTTTCTTGCTCCTGCACCTCACCTTTCCTCTTAACTCTGCAGAATGCTGCAACCCACATGATGAAATCGCCTACTAAAACTTCCCAGAGGGAAAATCCTGCTGCTTTTCTTTCTTTCATGGTGCTACATGTTACATCTGAACTGAATAATCAATACCCTTTTCCTCTCTGCTGTGTGCTTTGGCCATTTATTCTGAGTGATACATGGGCTCATACCAGTCTTGCTTGTTCTTTTCTGCTCCCACATCTCAACTGCAATGAAGAAGAAACCCCCAGAGGTCCACACAGGTAACTCATTGCCAGGTCTTCACAACAAGCAGGTACCTCCAGGCAGTTTAGAGAGACACATCCGCTAGGATGGAAAACTTTTATCAAGAAGGTTTAGCCCCAAGTGCTACTAGTCCCACCTCATAGCTAGCAAGACATTGAAGAACAGTCCAAACTTCTCCTTCCCATGGATATTGGACTTGCTCTTTGGGAACCTAAACTACTGCTAGTTTTTGGAGAAAACCATGGAAGAGTTAGATCTCTGCATTTGGAACCAGCAAAGGCTTTCTGAGGGTTTGTACCACTCCTTTAAGGATGGTTTTGTTAGAAATAACAACTGGAATTATAAGTGTCAGCTGCTGATCTGATAGGCACTAGTCACTCCTTTGGTGATAATTCCACTTCTGCCCTTTTCAGGCCCCCTGCTAATGGCTGTCTCTGTGCCTTGCTTAGAGCAAAACTGAAGCTGATTTTGGGTGTCACTACATGCTTAATGATTCTCAGGAATGGAGAGTACCATTACGGCAGAGTTGGTGTCACATGGGGAAAATTGAAACTGAGAAGACTGATTTTTTTTTCATAAGACTTTGTATTCTGGAGTGATCTGGGCAGTTTTATATCATGTAGTCAGTTTTTGACAGAGCAAGGAATTGATGTCACAAATACATCTGTCTGGGGTGGTTTCTGTCAGCCTTTTTTTTCTCCCTTGCCTCCTTTTGTGTATGCCATGGGACAACTTTTTATGGGATCCTTAATAGGAAATAAAAGAGAATCAGTTTACATACTACTTAGAAAAAATAGCATCAAATAACTTCAAAGTTCAACATGTTATCCTAAGCACAAGTAAAAGTCTAGATGGTTAAATCAATCTCAACTAATGCAAGATTTAGTAAACTCTGTCCTTAATCACACATTCTACTATTCCCAAGCAGAGTAAAAGATTGGTTTATAGGAGACAGTGGTGCAGATGAAAAGAAGCAGAAAATATCCCCTTTGAAAGGGTATAAGGTCTTCTCTGAAGTACTTAAAGCAACCTGATTTTGTTGCACCTCTAGACCAGTGTTATTATGCATTGTTTTCTTCCTCTGCCAATGTAAATCTTCAGTTTGTCTTGCTGCGGACAGGTCAAATCTTCTACCTGCATGAGCCTTCATGGTTGAAAGCAGCATTTGAAATGGCAGCAAATAGAGGTTTTAAAAGCCCAGTATCCACTGAGCTGTGCAAGTAACTCTTTTTACTACTTTCTTGGCTGAACTGAAACAAACAGAAACAAGTTGTTCTGGGACAGTGGAACTAATGGATCCTAGCTGCCTGGATTTGAATGTGTGCCTCTGAGCATTTTGCCCCCGCCCCCCGCTCTTGCTCCCCACATGTCCCCTGTGATTCCCTCCACTTCCACTCCCCTCACTCCCCTTACTTCTCCCCAGATAACAGCTGGGCAATGATAGCACATGTTGTAGTTTGTTCTGATGATTCACTGGCCAGAGGGAACCAAACTGCAAATTACTGCTGAGCTCACATGGCTGTGCTTCTTTAGTGGGGGCACTACTTTAGGTCCCTTTGTTTCTCTTGAACTGCCAGTTCCTTGAACTTTGTGCACACTTAGCGCTGCTGGGAACGTCATGTCTGTACAAAATTTGGCTGAAACAGGTCTGAGGTTGAGAAGTTATTCAAGAGACAGATGGACTGGCAGTGCAATCACACAAGCCTTGTTTCCTAAGGGAACCTGCCTTCAAATGCTTTACTTGAACCAAGATAAAATCTTTTTGCTTTGTTTTCCAAGAATTGTTAACTGCTTGGATTAAATTGAATATGTGTATGAAATTATGCGTCAAGCATGTTAGTACTTTTCTGTCAGTTATGCATATTTTGTTTTTAAAAAATAGCATTGGGTTTATTTCTTTCTGTATTTTGCAAGCAAAGCAGGGCACAGCTGGTCCTGCCTGGCTTATGTTGGCTTCACAGAATTTTTGCTATCATGAGGCTATTCCTTTGATATCCCTCTTCTTTCCTTCTGTATTTGACGTATCGTTCAAATGTTGCCTTTGTGGGAGAAATACACAGTATCTTGAAGACTTTGTTGACTTCTTAAAGGGATATGGTATAGATCCAAACATGATTTTCTCCTCACCTTAGCATGGTTTCAGGTGTTAGGTATCTTTACTTAATTCAGAAGATTAAATATTATAAAGAAATGGCTAAGTACACCTTAAGTATTAATAAGCCTTTTGAAATGACAAGGCATAGTTTGCCATTTCCTTGAACAGACATCATGCTTCTGTTTGGGCTTTTTTGTTAATAGCAAAAAATAAAAACTGTGATGGTATCTTCTGACATGTATTGCTATGTTATATTTAATGATAAAAGTATTTAGTTTTCCTCTTTATGAGCAGAGCAGCCATCAACATTAATTGATTGTCCAACCTCATGAAGAAAAGACTATTCTTAGATTCATAAATGGTTCATTCACTAGACCCAGTTTCTCTCAATTTGATCTTCCTTTTACTATCTCATTCTACAATTATGAGCAGCAGTTTGTAGTGTGTTGCAGGTGATTTCAGTGTTTTCAGAGACTCAGTGATGAGAGTTTCTTTTCTGTCCAAGCAGCTCATTATTATTACTACACTTTTATACAGAAATAACATTAATAAAAAGATAAATACTGAGGGCAATAAAGCTATCATCATATATCTATCTTTTGATTAACAAGAGTTTTACCAACTATAAAAATTATGCAACTGGCAAAAGTGATCAGTAACTCTGAGAAGAATTAATGTTGAAATCCAAGCCCTGGTTTCTTTGTACCAGACGTCAAGATAAGCTGTTAAGCATTAAGATTTTTCTAATAATCCGTTTTCATCTGCTGCTATTGTTGACTTGTACCACTGAAGCACCTAGGAGCCCTGGTGGTAGAGCAGTGCCATACTCTTCTAAGCACTGTATAAACTCAGAACAGAGAGGAGGTTCCTGCCTTTAGGGGTTGGGAATTCTCATTGAAAGTAAATCAGTGTTTTGAGGAACATCGATAACAGCATTATAAACTATTAATCTATTCAGTAAATTGCATGTCATCTTTTAATCTGTATTCATTTCCAGATTGCGTTCAGAAACATTATCCTCCAGAAACATTTCCTTCAGAAACATTTTCCTTACTAATTTTGTCCTGATTTTTATTGAATGTATCGTATAAAATGTACTAAGAGAAGTTGTACTTTCAGGGAACTATGTGATCGCTCCATGCTGCAGGTGAGCTTTGGTGCATTAGTCTTTGCAATGCAGGAGCAAAGAGATACTCACTAAACCCAAAAGAAAATACAAATGTCTCAAAACACAGGAGAGAGAGAGAAAGAGGTAGATTGATAGGTTATAGAGTCTTTTTTTATTACTATATTCAAATCCAGACTTCACAGTATTAAATGCATCATGGTATTACATGTATCACTGTCAAACTGCTGGCTGCTTAGTGTCTGATAAATGGAGTTCACAGGCTAATTCCTGTTCACAGGAATAGCCAAACTTGGTGCTAATTGCCAATTTTGTCGTCATGGTTATGCAGAACAAATATCTCCCTAACCCCCTGGGCAGGAATCAGGCATAACACAAAGGTAGCTAATTTACTGCTCTGAATAGAAATAGATTGAATAGAAAGCTTTGGTCAGCAAGGATACTAATCCAGTTCCAGTCATTAAGCGTCCCCATGTACAGAAGTGATGTTACAGCTCCCAAGCTGTTAACACAGATGGACAGGTTTGTATGTACTTTCTTGATTGCAAATATCAAGCCCATTTGAGCTCTGTGTTCAGAAATTCAACAAAGGAGAGACAAGATTGGTTGGTCACAGCAAAGGAGAAGAATCATTTCTACACAGCCATTGTCTGACTTTTTAATGTGTGTGTGTGTGGGGGGGTGGTGTATGGGGAAAACGTGTTCATTTTTTATCTACCTGCTCAGCTCTACCAGTACTCCCAGTGCTGGTGAACTTCCATAGTGGAAATATCAGAGAGTTTTCGTATAACATGGCCTACCCAACTAAGAAATGGCTAAGCGCTTTGTCTGCCTTAATAATAGCAAATGTTGTTAATAGCAAGTGGAACTCATGAAACAAATTTGAAGAGTGTGCCACAGAGGTGGGAGAACTGGGCTGCTGCTCCTAAAGGAAGGAGAGTGGGAACACATGTGGAAAGCCAGAACAACTGGTAATGGTCCCGTGAGCTGCCTGGTGAGCTAGGTGGAAGGGACAGATGACTACTGTTCCTTGGGGAGATTGTCCGCTTCTCCCAGCTGTAGCTACAGTCCCTACTACTTCAGTTCTTCCACTGGCTAAAAGAGTAAGTTTAGTAGACACAAAGGAGATGGAACTGTGATCGTTCTGATGTTTTGTACTGTCCACTTGCTTTGGCAACATCCTTTTTGGCCTGTGTCTGGTGGGAAGGCAGTGAACAGCTGTTGGCACTCACAGCAATGAAGTGGATACCAGAAAGCTGTCTCTTTTTTTGTGGACTCAACAGTTCACAAGTGCAAAATCAACTCTATCAACTGGCAGCAGGGTATGTTCTGCCAGCAAACTGCACAAAAATATATTATTAGTTAACTTCTTTGGTTATAAAGACCATTTAAATGACATATGACTTTCAAAACAAGCTGTTCTATGGGGCCTATATATCTCTCCCCACTCCTATGTTTGTTTTTCCTGCTTTGGCATCTGGCATTAATGTCTGTCACTGAACATCTCAACCTTTGTATTTTTCTCATGGGAGACACAGATTAGAGTGTTTAAGCTTTGTAATTTGGCATTGCTGGCAATTTTTGTTTGCTACAAACCTTTCAGCTGATACTAATGATATCTAGGAAGTTTTGCAGGAAAAATCAATAAGAATAGAATAAAAGAAACCCCACCTTTGTGATCTGAAGTGCTCTCTGAATGAACTCTGAGAAGTTTAAATTCAGACACAGCATCCAACCTTTCCATTTGTACTACAAGTGAGTCTATTTACAATTATTGTTTGAGAGAAAAACAATGTTGAAAACATTAGACAAAACGTTTTGGTTTTGTTCAGAGAAGGTACGACTGTTGATCAAAAATAGTTCTGTGCGTTGCCAGTGTATCGAGGCACACTCATTTCCAGACCGAAACTGCTGTCTTTTTATTTTTACAGTCTTTGTTTGAACTGAGATCTACATTCATTGTTACTGAGCTTTAATAATCTAAGGGTCACTTGAAGGGCTTTTGTTTGAGAGACCTTTCAAGCCAAGCCAAGGCAGCAGTTTAGAGAAAGTTTCTTGTTTGTAGACAAAAATATATTAAAACAACCAAGGGAGCTATTACTCTTCCACATAATTATTTTTAATGTCTCATTGGACATGTATGAAATGCCTTTCAGTTCCTGTGGGAGAATTATTTTTTCTACATTTTTGCAGCACGGCTTTTGTTAAATTTGTATGCTGTTTTTCCATTGAGCAATGTTCACCCCAAAAGACTTTATAAACATGAACAGTATCTCTAGGAATATGCTTCCAACATAATCCACATATGTACTTTGAGATTTGTCAGCGGTCATGGGGACTGATATCTGCACACCTTGTGCCACCGATTTTTTTCTGGCCACAGTGAAGGAAGAAAGTGACCTCAGTTCACAGGGGAGAAGTGAGGGAACAGCCAAGAGTCCAGGACTGCATGAGGTGGGGTGCAAAGCTATGTGCTGCAGCAGGCAAGAGGGGAGGAGGGATAACCCTCCCTTTGCTTTGTTTCTCCTGGTATAGGTATGCCAGATAATTGGAGCACCTTTGTGTCCTTGGTGTGAAAATTATCTGCAAGAGTTGTGCTGTGTAGCTCCTCTCAGTTACCTGAGAGAGACAGAAATGGAGTGCACCCTTCTCTTTTGTAGTAAGAATGCATTCGGCGGAGGAGATCAAGCACAGAAGCTGGGGAAGGTGGAAAGAGCAGCATTGGGGAAAGACAAACCATCCTGTGAGAGTGTAATTCTAGTACAAATACTTGGGCTTGGACTGGGACATGCACATTATGTGCCATTTGTGCTCCACAGAGTTACAGGCTTAGCAGGTAGATGCAGGTGTTTCACTGAGATGTCTTTTTCCGGCTGTGTACTCATGATCCTTTCAATCTGCCAGTTGCCCATTCTGAATGGTGCCCCGATGTTTCTTGCTCTGGCACTGAAAGCTCACGTAGCTGTCTTAGTTCTGGGGCAAATTGCCCTTCTCCCAGGCACAGTGAATGTTTCAGTGACCCCAGGTGGACTGTGCTGTTAGAAAGGCCCTAGCACATGCTTTGGGCAAGGGCACAGAAAGCATCAGGACTCACTCCAAACTTGAAACCTTCCATGGATTAAAACCAAAGCTACTTATGCTTAGCTGTATGCTGCACACAGCTCATTTAACATGCTGCACTGCATGTCACAGTGGCAGTACCCATCTCACGTCTCCTTAGGCTGATGGAAGGTTACAGGCGCTTTAGAAGACAGGCCTGGCAGATGGGGAGGGGGAGTTGCTCTTTATGTTAGGGATAGGCTGGAGTGTACAGAACTCTGTCTGGGGACAGGTGAGCAGTCAATAAAGAGTTTGTGGATCAGGGTTAAAGGGAGAGCAGCTATGGGAGACATTACTGTGGGGATCTGTTACAGACCGCCTGACCAAGAGGACTCTGTGGATGAAGTATTTTGCAGACAGATAGGAACAGCCTCATGCTCTCAGGGCCTTGTCCTCATGGGGGACTTCAACCATCCTGATATCTGTTGGAGGGATCGTATGGTCTGGCACAAGCAATTCAGGAGGTTCCTCAATTGTGTGGAAGACAACTTCCTTCTGCAAGTAATAGAGGAGCCGACAAGGACAGGAGGCATGCTTGACCTCGTGCTCACCAACAGGGAAGGGCTGGTTGGAAATGTGATGCTCCAGGGCAGCCTTGGCTGTAGCAGTCATATGATGGTCGAGTTCAAGATCCTCAGGACAGTGAGAAGAGCGTGCAGCAAGCTCACTGCCCTGGACTTCAAGAGAGCAGACTTTGGCCTCTTCAGGAACCTTCTCAGTAAGGTTCCATGGGATATAGCCCTAAAGGGCAGGGGGGCCCAAGACTCTTGATTGATATTCAAGGATCATCTGCTTCAAGCTCAGTAGTGTTGCATCCCAAGTAGAAGGAAGTGCTGCAGGAGGGCCAGGAGACCTCCTTGGATGGATAAGAAGCTGCTGAAGAAACTTAGAGGGGAAAAAAGAGGCTTATAAAAGGTGGAAGCAGGGACAGGCTGTCTGGGAAGAATACAGGGATGTTGTCCACGAAGCTAGGGACCAGGTTAGGAAGGCTAAGGCCCAGTTAGAATTAAACTTGGCTAGGGATGTTAAAGATAGCAGGAAGGGATTCTATAGGTACATTGCAAATAAAAGACAGACCAGGGACAACGTGGGCTACCTCCCAAAGCTATCAGGAGAACTGGATACCCTGGATTTGGAAAAGGCTGAGGATCCTCATGACTTCTTTGCCTCAGTCTTCACTGGCAAATGCTCTGACCACACCACCCAAGTCTTGGAAGGCAGACACAGGGGCAGTGAGAGTGAAGACTCTGGGCCCACTGTAGGACAGGATCTGGTTCAAGACCATCTTAGGAACCTGAATGTACACAAGTCCATGGGACCTGATGAAATCCATCCGTGGGTCCTGAAGGAGCTGGCAAATGAAGTTGCTAAGCCACT
>JANRGW010021452.1:0-13089 GCA_024733675.1 Psilopsiagon aymara
GGCTCTTGCGGTCTAGTTTGTTTAATGGGCTTTGACTCTGTAGAGGGCATTATTGCTTTAGAAAGTACCACCAAGAGAAATGGGGCTTTCCCATTACAGGAGGTGAAGGGAAGACCGCTGGATGCACTCTTTACCCAACTTGGTGAAGTTGCCCCTTGGGGGTAATGCATCGGCTGGAAAGTTTTCAGGTAGAGATGCTTAAAACAGGCTTTTAAACTATTATAATTTTAATGTATGGTAACGGTCCCTTGTATACGCAGATTCTTTAAGTTTCAGAAATAGGCTCATGGCCATTACAGCAACCTGTTGAGTGCTTTTTTGTTCCGAAATTTGAAGTACAGGTCTTGGACCAGAGTCTCGAGTGAATACCACTGGAGGGATCGCTAAACAAAATTCGTTGTGCAGTAGCATTAAATCACTTTTAATATTTTCTGGGATGGAATGCAGTGGGTTTGTGACATTTTACCCCTTTACTATAGTAAGTCGTTTGGAGGAGAGAATGCATGGAACTATACATCATTTGATAGACAACACCACCTCACAGAAATTACCTCATGTATTACTCATGACGTTTTTGAGTTGATGTAAAAACCTGATTCTTCCCTAAGAACCGAGGAGTTAACAAGTATTTGCAAAAAGAAGTTCAGGATTTTCCAGCATTTTGCACACCTCCTCTGAACAGCTGGTGGGGTAAAAGCCTAGCTGGAATCTCGACAGCTGAAGGATTTGGTGGCCATACTCACACGTGCTCCTTGGTCTCCTGCTATGGCACCATGTTTTCATGTTCAGCTTTTCTCTGGTAAGGAATCAAACTGACAACAGCAGACTCTCAGCATGTTTGCTTTCCTTGAAGACCAAAGCAGATTTTGAATGAGGGACGACAAAAGAAGGCTGTTTTAAGCCGCCGCTAACTTGAGTCCTCAGGAAGTGTTCTTATATTTGCACCTCCTTGCTTTCGCCATTGCCTTTTACTTGTTACTCCTTTGTCAGACTAGACCTAGGGCTAAATGGAGGTTAGGAGTCAGTTCAATAAACACAAGGTTTCTTTAATACAAATAGGTAGAAAATGCCTTGGACATTTTCAGTGTAGTATTTTTCACGTTCCTGTTGTGTTACTGATACCTTGCAGAAAGAGGTGTGATTTGTCCACGTAATCCCCATCTTCTGCCAAACCCAGGTTAGGGTTCCAAAATCAAATACTACCTGAATGTAAAGTGTATATAGACAAATGCCTGCAAGTTTATAATAATTTCTTGTTTGTGTATATATATACAGATCCATGGAAAGCACAACATAATCTTGTCCAAATATGTTGGTAATTATGCGTATAAAACATTCAGAATCACAGAGCAAGAGTATATTGGTGGCTTGAAGATGAGATTATTTAAGAGATTGTAGCATCATTAAAACTTACATAGTTGGAGAAGAAATCCGCCATGCTTGTCGTTCCTTGATTACTGTTAAGATGAGGTTTATACAAGGTAATTATCTCATCTAAATAATGACTAGTTTTAGTGTCACATCATATTTTTCCAGCAGATGAGGATTTATTAAGTGATGGAAATCCTATTAACAGGAAATTAGTCCAATTTGGCTTTGCAAAATACAACATGGGAAACATCCAGACTTGCAAGCGTCATTTATTTAATAATTCTGTAGCATTGTAGTATAGGAAAGGTTAAGTTCTGAAGTTCACAAGCATCCTTTTTTACATTTACGTATCAAATTTGTTCCTCAAAGAAATTGTTACGATTACTGAGGGTAGGTTAAGTTGAGCTCCAGAACAACTACATTGAAAGATTTTGTGTGTGCTTTTAGCAGTTTAATTTCTTCATTGATGCAGACGTGAGCTGGATGTGAACGCCTAAAGGGCATCAGTGGTACAAATCCTTTCTCTTAGAAATGAAACCAGCATGGAGATGACCTCTGAGTTTGGAGCTCCGCATTCCAGAAATATTGCTCGAGCTTAGCTCAGGCCAGTGTTGGGAACCCACTTATTCATGTGATGGTAATGTGCATGCACTAAACACCCATGTGGCCCTGGGGTGCTGTTCAGAGAAATGGAACTGCTGCAGTAGATTTGCCTAATGAGTGACTGGATATTTGCTTTCTTCACCCCCTGATCAATAGCAACTATACTTAACCCTTCACTGTTAGCACCCTTCAGTGTTTGTGCAAAACCACTGTGAGTTGGTTTTATGTGCAGCCTTTTTACTTAATCCAAATATAAAAGATTAGTAAATTCTGCTGATTTAAAAGCAGGTTTCTGTGAGGGAAGAGCCTTTGTTGCAGTTCTGTAAAGCCGAAGTTGTACCGTGCTATAGCCCAGGTTAAATTCAGCAGGCAGGTCTGACTGCTTCCTTAATGACGCTGTTTGGCATCTGGGCTTCAGAAGCTCAGGGAAGTCAAGCTGTGTCATCTGTACTGTGGGAGCATGATGCTATCTGATGGTATCTCACCCTCCCTCAGGGGCAGATGTCTCAATCTGCTTTATGCTAAAGGGTGAGCAGAGCATGACTAGGGCTTGGATGGAGAGTGGAGTCATTTTATGAGTTGGGATTAGTCCTTTGAGTCTTTTTGTAAGTGGCATAACTGTATAACCTTAGTGTCATTCTACATAGGTGAATAAATTGATGACAAGACTCTGTTTTCCTTAACTTATTTACAAAAGACATCCAGTCAGTCTTAAGGTAACTCTGGAAACAGCAGTCTGTTGCTTCAGTAGAAGAACTGGTCAGCAAGATTTGCTCCTGAATTCCAAATGTAGTGTTGCTTATAATTATTTCAAACTAGTAAGAAAGTAAGACATTGTGATACCTTGTCTCTTTTTTGTGAGATCTTGAAGCTTAGGTTCTGATACCGTCTTATTCATTCCCCTTCAGTTTGGTGGGAATCAAAAGGACTCAAATTTACCAGAGGATAGATGGATGGGGCAGCTTCAGTTTCTCTAGGCAACCTGTGCCAGTGTCTCACCACCCTCACAGTGAAGAATTTCTAATTAATGTCTAATCTAAATCTCCCCTCTTTCAGTTTGAAGGCATTCCCCTGTGTCCTACCACTACCTGCCTTTGTAAAAAGTCCCTCCCCAGATTTCTTGTAGGCCCCTCTAGGTACTGGAGGGTTGCTCTAAGGTCTCGCCTGAGCCTTTTTCAGACTGAACAAGCCAAACTCTCTCAGCAGCCTGTCTTTATAGGAGAGGTGCTCTGGCTGTCTGTTCATCTTCGCAGCCATCCTCTGGATGCACTCTAACAGCTCCACGTGATTCTTATTTTGGGGACCACAGAGCTGGACACAGTTCTGCAGGTGGGGTTGCATGAGTGTGAAGTAGAGAGGGAGAATCACCTCTGTCAGCCTGCTCGACACTGTCCTTCTGATGCACCCAGGATATGGGCAGCTGGTCATGCCTAAGCATGTTTGAAGCAGTTTGGTTTTATATAGAAGAGACTTGATTTGCCCAGTGTAAATTCTGATGCCAGGTCTTTGTGCAGACTCCCTTTTGCTTCTGTTTTTTGCCTTTGAGTCTTAAAATGCCTTGTAAAGGTCCCATTAGACACAAGCTTGGAGGAAGCACTGTTAGTGCTTCATGACTTCAGGACTCCAGCATGGCATGCTTCAACAACATTAAGTTTGCTTAAACTCTCCCAAAGAAATCACAGACCTGTCAATATCTTTCAAGAAATAATTTGCTGTTACAAGAAGGACTTGGGGCAGTGTGCCTGCTTTTAATATTACGAGTTAAATTGTCTTGGCTGCAGCTTTTCTTTCACTGCATAAAGCATTATATTAATGTTCTGATTAGGTAGAGATTAGTTTCTTAATGGAATAAATTGAGTAAGTAGAATATGTCAAGCACTTCAGCAAGATTACTAGGTTCAAAGCACAGCACTTTGCATTTTGTTAATATCGTAATTTTTACTGACATCTATGCAGTAGAAGTAGCAAAATGCATTTATGTCAGCATTTGTGTTAGGGAATTTAAGAGGCAATTCAGTAAGAAAACAGTGTTGGAGTTTGTTGGGGTTTTATTTAAATGGAACTACATTTCTGAGCCGGTGCCACAAAACATTTCTGTTCTGCTGCAGTAAGCCATTTCTGATCAATGTGTAGATACTGTGAGCATAAAAATCCTGGGGAAATTGTCTGATCGTGTGTATTTTAGAACTGCAATTGAAGCATCACATTTATCTTAACATTAAATTTCATGATCTATAATGTGCCACAAAACAATTGAACATTTTATTTTTGCCTTAACAGGACAATGGTGCTATGTGTTCTGAGCAGAACATTACTAGCAAGACATTCGTACAGTCCACTGGGGAGACCACTTTGTTCTACCAGCACAAATAAGCCAGTGCTGACTTTATTCACCAAGGTAAAAGTTGTTTACATAATAAAGCTATGCAAGACTATGTATTTATCAGTTTTGATATACATGACTCCCACATGAAAGGGCTTTGACATGCTTTTTGTCCCCTTCATATTTATGTAGTTATCCCAATACTACATCCTTTACTTCAGAGATGCCTTTTACACTAGGCATTACAGCATAGTCGTGCTGTCACTGTAGCAAGAAAGTAATTATCAACCAGTAAATGAAGATTTCAAGATAATTGCGTCTTAGTGACACTACAGTCCATTTACTAGTTGAAAATTGTTCTCTAATGGTCAATGTTTCATCCTTGAAATGGAGAGCAAAGATGAGTTGTTATGCATAACGTGTCCAGGACAAGCATCAACAACCAAAGTAGGCTCTTCAAAACATTCGTGTTTACTTTCAGCATCACCTGTGAGACTGAAAATATATCCAAGTAGTGTTAGTAGCACATGAGGAAAAAGCAGGCTGTGCTTTATCCTCTTTTTGCTTTATTGGCTATAATGTTAGTAGAAATAAAACGTGGGTAAAGGTTTGTCTGTGGCATGAGCAAACAGGATTCTTAAACATGTTTATAAAAGAGAAGAGATGAGCAGGAATGGTAATTTGTGAACAGTCATCCAGAGCTTATATTACCTGCAGAGGTCTTCTGCACTTTTAGATGGAATGGCACACGATGGGCTATATGTCCTTTGTATGGTTTGTGTAGTCTGCAAGAGGAGAGTAACTAGAAATGCAAAGCACTGAATGTTGACATCAGTATGGTCGTATTTGTTGGAAATGGTTGCAACTAAAATAATTTTCTCCTCTTTCATAATGTTTGTTCGTTACTTTCCTAGCAGTAAAGGAGTGTTTAAACGGCTTGGCATATGAATAGGTTAAAAAATCTTTTTATTAATTTGTATGTGATACAAGAACTATGGTTTCAAGTTACAGCTCTCTCCCCCCAGCCTGATTAAGCATCAGCTCATTCATAATACAAATGTGATAAGGGAATAACGAGCTTACCTTTAATTAATTACTGGAAAAAGGCTCTTTGTATAATATCTGTGTCTTAAAATTTCTAACTAGTAAGACACTGTATGAAATCAGATTTTCTAATAGCAGAGTTCACATAGTTCTCCAAATTATCTTCGTGCTGAGTGTGTTTTAAACTTAAAATATTTTTCATGTCTTATACCACTGGCAATTGCAAAACAAAATGCAGGCTACTTTAAAATAAATCTAATTTACACTCCTAGTTTTTTCTAGTTAACTGATTTCTGTCTTCTTTCTATTTTTAAAAGTAAGGAGAAAGGAGGAGGAGAAGGCAGAAGGGAGCTGTGACTTCTGCAGCCACTTCAAACTGGTAGAAGCTAGCATTGCCAAATGGTTTTTTCTTCATAGGCTCCTTTTATGCCAGCACAAGCATTTGTGCAACAACTGCTCCATCTTAAAAGAAAAGAAAAACCACCAACCTTTTTTTTTTTTTTTTGGGGGGGGGAAGGTTGCTGTTAACTCAGATCAATTCTCTTGTCTAACTACTGTGCAGCTGTTTCAGTGCTTATGCCAGCACAAAAGCAGCAGTGACAGGAAGATGTGTCTGCTTCCTTCAGCCTCAGTGACAGCTTAGAGTGACCACAAAACTGCAGTCTAAGAATACAGCATAAATGGCAATTATGTGTAGAAATAAAACTGTCCCTCACAACATGTGCACTGTCTAACAGATCTAGCTATCAGCACTTCGTGTCACTCAAGGAAAGGTTTTTTACTGCCTCAGCAGTGGGAGTCCCTGTTGCCGTTGTAACATACATCTAAGGGAGAAGGTTGTCCAAGATGGTTTTATTTAGGCAGCTCTATTACAAATTAACGTGAAGCAAGTGATGGCAGAAACCTACTATTGCACTGTTTGACTGAAAAATATGTACTAATGTAAATGGACTTTTAGAACAGATTTAACTTTTAGTTAACATAGTTCACTGTCTGATTTTAAAATAGTTCCTGGAGTAAAAACATATTCTTTGCTAAGAGTCAGCTTAGTTTGTCAAGTGCTTTTATGTGACCGTTTTAGTAGAAAGCTCTCCAGAGACCTAGGGTAATCAAGTGTGTCCTACTTTAACTGTTAGGGGCCTGGCATGTTACAAAACTGATGTGGAGGATTGACTCCATGTTTAAACAAGCTCTAGGAAGACTTTAAGTGAGAGGAAGAGGAGAAAGTATTTTGTGGCAGTGAAACAGAGCCATCACATTCACCACTATATGCTTTCTGATGTGAATTATAGGCCAGACTGTCATTACAGTCATTGAAGCAACATGCCTTCATGTGAGTCACTTCTTCATGTACTCACTAATCTAATAATCAGGATGCATGCCCAGCAGCAGTCAGCAGTAGAGTGGCTTCCTGTAGTGGAAGACTAGGGAATTTCCAAAATGACAGGTTTTCTTTGACCGCATAACAGGTCAAAACACTGCAGCTGTTTGCCAGTTCTTCCTGCAGGTTGGAGGATCATCCTTAATTCCTTCCAGGCAAAGATAACCATCAGGTCATCTTAAATCACCATCTTTAAATATTTGAACTCACCCAAGTGGCTCAATCTGATTAGAAATTCCTCATATGACTTCCTCATTTGCCTTCTATCAAGGGAAATTCTTTTGTCAAGAGTGGTAGCTGAGTTGTTTTCACCTTTGAATATCCATTGCTGCTGACCAAAAGAAGGGGTCTGTGCATGACCTTCCAAAATATGCCCTTGAATCAGCCTTTAGAAAAGCCATTGAAAGCTGCTCATTTGCACCATGAGAAAAACAGTAGCAAATAAGAAATAATTAAATTCTTTGGTCGAATAGTTTTTGTTTTATCTTGCACTGATAAATAAATTTAGAAAGCATTAACACAGGGTGGTACCAGGTGGGAACCCACATTTACATTAATGATTACTCCTGTCAGTGTATGTTACTTTACAGTACAAGTGGACTGTATGGTTTACTGTATGCTTTTAAGTTGGTCTGAAATTTTTTTCTTTAGAAACCGTGCCCTCTATGTGACGAAGCAAAAGAAGTGCTTGAACCATATAAGAGAAGGGTAATGTGTTACAATATTGTTTACATTTTCTACATAGAAAAGACAATCAGGATTCTTAATTTGTAAAAGAAGATTACTTGGATTTATTTGCAGTGCTTTCATGGGTAACTCTTCAAGACAATTTCAGCACTTATTTCAATAAAACTCATTATCCAAAAGCATTTTGCAACGATGCTACTCAAATAACTATTGGCATACTAAACCAACATACACGTTGTGACAGTAGTTTTTTAAAACCACAGCTTTTATAAATACTATTGCCTTACCTGATAGAGGAGGTTTCAGTTTTTATAAAGCAGATAATAATTTGTGAAGGATGTTAGTAAGAGGGGCTTCACATATTTGAACTGCATATGACTGCAATTTTTTGCCGTTCTTCAAACAGATTTTGATCTCTTTCTTGAAGAAACTGTTAGCAGAAGCATTAAGTGGTCTTGTACTCTGCTGCCTAATAAGCAGCCGTTTGTTGCCAGCTGGATATTTGTTGTGGTTGGTGCTCACAGGAGAATGACGCTGCACACAAGACCAGGAATATCAGTGTCTACTAGGGAGAGAGTCCTTTGCAGATACATAGCCAAGGATTGTGGCTACATACATTTTGTACCCACAGAATGGGTAGTTGTCTATAACATGGAAGAATAAATCCAAAAGCACTAAGAAAACAGCCTTGCATTTACAAAAAAAAAAAAAAAAAGTGTTGTTTCTTAGTGTCCAGTGGGTACTAACGCTTACTTCTCTCAGTTTATTTTGCAGGAGGTGGATATTACTCTTCCAGAGAACTCAGCGTGGTATGATGAATACAAATATGACATACCTGTTTTTCATTTAAATGGGAAGTTCCTAATGAAGCATCGAGTAGACATTCAAAAGTTTGAGGACCAGCTTCTGAAGATGGAGTTGCAAAATGTTGGAAAACAGTAAAGAAAATGCAGCTGCTATGGTGTGAATCTGAAAGGACTGCACAAGATAAATTGTGTGAAAAGCAATATTCATTATCTGGCCTTACGTTTCTTAGAATGTACGGCACCAGTGTCCTGAAGCACTTGTGTGGCTTGAGTTCTGTTTTTGTATTAATCATCCAGCCCCACTGCACCAGTGGCAGTTCTGTCCTGTTTTATTTGCTGCTGTCCTAGGCTGGCTTTTCACTGAGAGAATAAATGCTGCTGTGGAGCAGCAGATAAAGAGAGATGTGTTTATACTGGGTTTGCATAGCAAGGTTTCGGTAGCAGGAGGGAGTGAGGTGAGGGGTGTCTATAGGGTGCCTTCTCTGAGAAGCTGCCATAAGCTTCTCTTCTGTCCAATAGAGCCAGTACCATCTGACTCCAGGACAGACCTGCTGCTGGCCAAGGCTGAGCCCATCAGTGAGGGTGGTAGTACCTGTGGGGTAGCATAGTTAAAAGGAAGGCGGTGGGGTGTGAAGGAATCTGAGCAATTGCAGTGAGAGAAAGGCGTGAGAATATGTGAAACAGCTCTGCAGACACTAAGGCCAGTGAAGAAGGAGGGGAAGAGGTGCTCCAGGTGCTGGAGCAGAGATTCACCTGTGGTAAAGACCATGGTGAGGCAGGCTGTCTCCGTGGTGGAGCAGATTTCTACCTGCACTCTGTGAAGGACCCCACACTGGAGCAGGGGTATGTCTGAAGGAGGCTGTGACCCCGTAGGAAGTCCATGCTAGAGCAGGACCTATGGCTCCATGGGGAGAGGAGCCATAGGTCCTCTGCTGGAGCAGGTTTGCTGGCACGATTTGTGACCCTGTGGGGAACCCATGCTGGAGAAGTCTGTTCCTGAAGGACTACACCCTGTGGGAGGGACCCACGCTGAAGCAGTTCATGAAGAACTGCAGGCTGTGGAAAGGACTCGTGTTGGAGAACTGCATGAAGAACTGTCTTCCATGGGAGGGACCTCACACTGGAGCAGGGGCAGTGTGAGAAGTCCTCCTCCTGAGAAGGAAGGCGTGGCAGAAACCGTCTGTGGTGAACTGACCACAATCCCTGTTGCCCTGCAGTACTCATGGGGAGGAGGTAAGAGAATTTCAGAGGAAAGGTAAGTCCAAGAAGAAGGGAGGAGTGAGGAGAAGGTGTTTTCAAGGTTTGTTTTTGTTTCTTACTAGCCTACTCTTGATTTGATTGGTAATAAATTTCCCCAAGTCGAGTCTGTTTTGCCCATAACAGTGTCTGGTGAGGGATCTCTCCTGGTCCATAGCTTGACTCGTGAGCCTTACATTGTGTTTTGTCTCCTCTGTCCAGTTGGGGAGGTGAGTGATACTGCAGCTTTGACAGCACCGGGCATCCAGTCAGGGTCAACCCATCACAAGACTCTGTTTCAAGACTGTTAATACATACAAGCTGCAGGTCTGCAAGAGATTTCCTTGAAGAAGTCTAAGAGGCTATCCCAAGTGTTCATTTGAAATGGAGAAGAGGGCATTTAATATAAATTAAAAGGACACTTGATTAAAGACGGCACACTTTCACTGAAGCTGAGTCATATCTATAGAAAAATCATCACAATTTGATCCAGTTGTTACCAACACAAGAACACTGAATAGTTTTATTTTTCTAATGGCATGAACATATGTAGCATTTAAGCCTATTTTATCTGCTACAGAAAACTGTGAGCTCTTTAGTACTTGAGGTACTCCTAGTGACAAGAAAAAGTAAAAATACTGTGAACTGTTTTTGAACCAAAAAACTGAATCTGCAATGAAAACAGCATTTATTAACTCGAGATGTCTCTATGAATTCTACTTATTTTTCAAAATGTAAAATGAAAGTAAGTAATCCCATGAATGTCTTAAAAAAAATTCCTGGCCTAAGAGATGCAACTTCTTCCTTAGACTCCAGTTGTGTTCTTAAAAAAATCCATATTATATGGTCTTTTACCATGGTTAAGGGATGTTTGTGTCAGAATTCATCATTACAAATCCAGTGAATAGAGAAAACCTGTTTCTCTGATGTTACGGGAACACTGGTCCTATGGACTAAAGTTCTGTTAGAGTCTGGCAAGAAGGAATCACATTTCAGTTCTGTTTACAACACAACTGCAAATCTATTTTATCATGTGGCAAGAATATCAAGGGTTGCTGCGGTTAAGTGCATAATTGGCAATGTAGGGATGTGAGCTAGGCAGTCAGAATGCCTAAGTTCAATATATTTGCAGGAGAATAAGAAAATTAGGTTAAGGGAAAGTCAGTTGTTCTAAGTTAAATAGTCTGTAATAAGTACTGGAGAAAGATGTTTTTATTTTTTATCTAATTAATAAATCCTGTAGCACAGAAACTAATCCCTACCTTCTGCATTTCTCTTCTTTCTACCATGGTGATACTGAGTCTTCACTGGGAGATTTGTGGCACAGTATCCACTTAGAACAGCAAACTGAAATTCAGCAGGATTGATTTTGGACTTTAGCTTTTGGAGTATGGTTCAATAAGAAGCCAGCTGATCTGTGGTGAATATGTGCAGTTCCTCTGTGGCCCATCCTACGTTGTTCCTAGTGTTTGACAGCTCATTTGCAACCCAGTTCTGATGTGTTCTGCAAGATGAAAAATCTCCGGACAGAGGGTGGTGGAAATACATTTTCTTCTAGTTCAGCAACTAAAGTTGACTCAGGAAATGGTGTGGAAGTATCCAAGAGTTCCCATGAGACAGAGCTGTGCCTTTTTTTTGTAGCAGAGAGCTTTCAGTAAGTTCAGAAACATCTAACTATACCCTATGATATAAGGGACTTCAAAAACTTCAATTTCAAGCACTTCATCCTCCTCTGAGGGTGCAGAAGGAGGGGAAGGATCAGCAGAAAAGAGTGCGGTATCCAACACAATGGATTTAGTAGATTTGCAAGAACTAAAGAGAAGCTTAGAAGTTTAAACATCTCCTTAAACATGTTTAGGTCTTTTTATCAGTAATTCTGTAACTTGACTAAAACCAAAATTGCAGCCAGCTGCTGTGTCTAAAGGAAAACATCCTGACTTGAAGTAACCAGTTTATTTATTTACTTATTTTTTAGCAGCGTTACGTTACCTGTAGAGCCTGTTGCTTTACCCTGATAGTGGTCATTTACATTGTAGAGGAAAAGTAAGTTTAGGAGATTGTGAAAAAAAAACAAGCCGAAACTTCTCAGGAATAAGTGACTGACCTTGAGTAACCTGACAAAGCACTGAATGTGATGCTTTCCTCAACATGAAAAAAAAAGACAAAACTTGAAATAGCAAGATGCTTCTTGGGTTGCATGTTGCAGCATAGCTTTGCCCTATCCACTGTGCTTTTCATCACCATTTGCAGAAGAACAGGACTCGGGAGACAAAACCTTCTTTACTTTCTGCAGTTCATAATGCTGCAGTCAAACTTCTAACTGTACCACGAATTACTATTAAATAGGTCTGAATTACCTCTGTATCAGCAAGCAAGTGCCATTTGCTTTCCTTCTATAAGCTGAGATGGTTTCTCGGAGGGCCCAGATTATTATTTTCCTGAGGTTTTGTAATAAGAACTAGCATTCAGCACTTGTCAGGCATAGTTCAAGTGCTTTTCTAAAATATAGCATCATTATCTCAAAGACATGGAGGACAGAGGTTATGGGGACTTGCCCCATTTCCAAATACATATCACTGACAGAGACTGGAAGAGTCATTAGAGACCAATTTGCCTTTCTTTTATTTTTAATAAGGTCTGGTTTGGCAAAAAAAAAAAAAAAAGGGCTAAAAGCAAGCTTCTTAATCATATAGGATATTATTAATCCCTTGTTCCTTATGCATTCAGACTGTGGAGGTTTCCTTCTGTAGACAGAGCCAGAATTCCCCCCCCCCCCCCATAAAGCGAATAATGGGATTTTTATAACAACTTTTGTGTATGGCATAGCCTTTATCTGTGAGATGGAGGTTTTCCATTAGTTCTGGCTGCGGGTGCTGGTTGTGTCTAATGTACAGAGAAGACATGGCTGCTTCTTCAAACTCTTCTGGTGTATGATCAAACAAACCCCTGCCTTGTCATGCCTCAACCCTATTTTCCTTGTCAACATAAGCAGCAGATTCAAGTGTGTGAGAAAGGTCATTCATTATAGACCAAAGTGCAAGGAACAGGCCTGGCCTCCGTGTTCAATCTTCTATGGTATGGAAAGATCACTGCCAGGCATTCCTCTCCAAACACCACCCTGTTCTTCCAAAGCCAAGATGGATACATTGCCAAAACTTTCCTCTAGTATCTGAGATGTTACCATCCTATAGTTTTACTGGAGTGGAAGCCCTGTTCTCATCAGCTGGGATACAAAGATAGAAAGTGGAAACACATCAATGTGGAATGTTGGTAGCACACCTCAAAGAAGGAGCTGTGCTACAATAGGTTCTAGATAAAAGTGCTGCAGGGTAAGGTGATGGGAAAGAGTCTGACAGCTCATTTTGGACTGTAGGCTACTGCAGGTTTCTCATTGCAAAATTAGGTTGTGCCAAAGTTGATGAAGATGTTACTATCTTCTGTGTTACCTTCCCCAAGGAATAAAAAATACTGAAGAAAGTACTCCAGGAGGCCACCTTCTCTTCTGAAGCCAGTAGCTCTGCTCATTAGAGTAATAAGGCATTCAATTACTGTCTTCACATGTTGTCGTGGTTTAAGCTGTAAATCAGCCACGCAGTTTGTTAACCCACCTCCCCCTCCTAAAACAGCTGCCGCAGTTT
>JANRGW010021453.1:0-21762 GCA_024733675.1 Psilopsiagon aymara
TGATGGGGCTACGGAACTGATGGACAGGGGTAGAGCAGTTGATGTCATCTACCTGGACTTGTGCAAAGTGTTTGACATTGTCCCACGTGACATCCTTGTCTCTAAATTGGAGAGACATCAATTTGATAGGTGGACCACTCAGTGGATAAAGAACTGGCCGTATGGCTTCACGCAAAGAGTTGTGGTCAATGGCTCAATGTCCAGCTGGAGACCAGAAATGAGTGGTGTTGGGACTGGTCTTGTTCAACATCTTTGTCGGTGACATGGACAATGGGATTGAGCGTGCCCTCCGCAAGTTTGCCAATGACACCAAGCTGTGTGGTTTGGTTGATATGCTGGAGGGAAGGAATGTCATCCAGAGGGACCTTGACATGCTTGTGAGGTGGGCCAGTGCTAACCTCATGAAGCTCAACATTGTAAAGTGCAAGGTCCTACACCTGAGTCAAAGCAATCCCAGGCACAGCTGCAGGTCAGGCAGCGAAGAGCTTCAGAGCAGTCCTTCGGAGAAGGACTTGGGGATGCTGGTTGATGAAAAAATGAACGTGAGCCAGCAGTGTGAGCTCGCAGCCCAGAAAGCCAGCCATTTCCTGGGCTTCATCAAAAGGAGTGTGACCAGCAGTTTGAGGGAGGTGATCCTGCCCCTCTACTCTGCTCTCGTGAGACCTCACTTGGAGTACTGTGTACAGTTCTGGTGTCCTCAACATAAAAAGGACATGGAACTGCTGGAACAAGTCCAGAGGAGGGTCACGAGGATGATCATGGGACTGGAGCACCTCCCATATGTAGATAGGATGAGAAAGTTGGGTCTGCTCAGCCTGGAGCAGAGAAGGCTGGGGGAGACCTCATAGCAGCCTTCCAGTATCTGAAGGGGGCCTATAATAGGAGAAGGAGCAACAGCTTCAAACTTAAACAGGGGAAGTTTAGATTGGATATGACGAAGAAATTCTTTGCTGTAAGGGTGGTGAGGCACTGGAATGTGTTGCCCAGGGAAGTTGTGAATGCTCCATAGCTGGTGGTGTTTAAGACCAGGTTAGACAGAGCCTTGTGTAGCAGGGTTTAGTGGGAGGTGTCCCTGCCCATGTCAGGGGGTTAGAACTAGATGATCTTGAGGTCCTTTCCAACCCTAAGTATTCTGTGATTCTATGATTCCATCAGCAGCAAAAGTATTAACATAACAAGGCTTTCTGGTTTTATAACCTGTATTCACTTAGGTTGGTAATCTAGCTGCTAGCTTGCTGAAAATTACCTGTTTAGTGGTAGTCAGTGGTACCTGATTTGCAATGCAAACTTTTATTGCACTTGTTAGTTTCAATACCTTTCCTGTTTGCCTTTGTTAGTGATGATAGATTTGTTTGTTGAGTTCTTTTGCTATCTTTCATGTCAAAACTAGATAATAAGTCCAGGGAGCCTCAGGTTAAGAGGAATTATGACCAGATCTTATCATGTCATAATAAGTCTGCATTTTGCATGTTGCCAAATTAAGTCTTCACTTAGAAGCTGATTGATAGTCTAAAAGAGAAAAGGTGTATTATTAGCTCTCCAGGTTTGCAGTTATTAAAATGTTGGGTTTTTTTCCTCCTCAAAAATATCAACCAATCTAAATAATTTTGTAAAAAAGAGGTTTAACTTTGACTGAAGTAGTATTTTTTATTACTAGAATTTATAGAATCAGACCAGTAGAGAAAGAAATATGTTAGCAATACAGATTTGAACATTTTAATGACCTTAATAAATTCCTTTACACTATTTACTTAAATAATACATGGTCTAAAACAAAATAAAAATAACAATGCTAAATATTTAGAAAGAAATTGAAAAGGAGGAAAATTCAGTTTCCTAAATTAATATCTGAGTGTGGAGCTGCGATTCATGAAGTATCCTTTTCAAGTACTGTGTGCCATGTAGCCTTCAGTATGCACACAGTGCTGCCCTTCCCCAGGTCTTACAGGAGATATCCTTACAGGAGCTCCTTTTTACAGGCAGTCTTCAGAGGGGAAATTTTAAGGGAATCTGCTCCCTTTCATTTTTAATTCCTTGGATTTTCTAATGGGTAGCATTTTCATGATATGGACATTTGTCTATGAGTAACCTAATGGAAATTACCAAGCTCTTTCCCATATATCACATAGTTCAAGGCACAAGTGAAGTTTTAATAAGGTAGAACTGTACTCAATTGTACACTATGAAGTAGCCTTCTCTTCTTGTTCTGTAAGTTAGGGTTAACTTTGAATTCTCTGCAAGACCAAATATTTCTGACCAAATTTGGAAAAGAGGTTGACAGGCACTCCTGGTCTTATTATTAATATTATTCTCTTATTATTAATATTATTCTCTTCTTTGAATCTGATTTTGGTTTTCTGGGGATCTTATTCCCCAGAGGTTTTTGAAATGTTTTGACGGGAAAACTAAAATTAGACAGGTCTTTCTTAAGATGGCATAGGTAAACGTAAAATTTCTGTTTACATCAAGAACACCTAAAGCGTATTTTGCAAAATATTCTAGGTATAAAATACCTAAA
Organism: Psilopsiagon aymara; assembly: GCA_024733675.1. Lineage (NCBI taxonomy): Eukaryota > Metazoa > Chordata > Aves > Psittaciformes > Psittacidae > Psilopsiagon > Psilopsiagon aymara. The sequence goes on from JANRGW010021453.1 coordinate 2,519, forward strand.
GGATTTTTGTTTTGTGATTAACATTCTGAATTGGTGCACTAACTGATAAAGCAGCTGATGTGAGAAGCAACTCCAGCACATGTTTTTTGTAAGTGTCACTGTCACTGAATGACACAAGAGTATGAAGGGGCATCCCGTTTCTGTTTCATAAATAAATAAACTCCACTGACATTGTAGGAAGAAATTTATCCTTCCCAATAGCCCTCTGTCCTGAGTTCAGCAGTAGCAGTCATTTTTCTCCTTAGTAGCTGGTGCAGAGATACGTTTTGACTTTCAACCTGGGAACAACACTTATAATGCTGATGTTTTCAGTTGTTGCTCAGAAGTGTTTACTCTGACCAAGGACTTTCTGAGACTCATGCTCTGCCAGGGAGGAGGGGAAGCTAGAAGGAAGCAGAGACAGGACACCTGACCCAAACTAACCAAAGGGGTATTCCATACTACAGCGTGTCATGCCCAGTATATAAACTGAGGGCAGTTATCCGGAAGGGCTAGATCACTGCTTGGGTTGGGCTGGGTATCAGTCAGCGGGTGGTGAGTGATTGTATACTCTTCCCTTGTTATTTCCCTTATCAGTATTATTATTTGTGGTAGCAGTAGTGGTTTGTGTTATACCTTATTTACTGGACTGCTCTTATCTCAACCCATGGGAATTACATTTTTGCGATTCTCCTCCCCATTCTTCTGGGAGTGGAGGGGAGGAAGAAGGGAGTGAGCTAGTGGCTGCATGGTTCTGAGTGACAGGCTGGGCTTAAACCATGACAGTTCTTTGTGGTGCCCAGCGTGGCTCCACAAAGCCCCTTCCATTATTTCAGCAGTGGAAAAACTGTTCCAGGAGTTCAAGCAACTGGGAGACAATCTGTCCAATCTATCCAGCTCCCCACGTGTACCAGCACACATCTCAGCTATTAACAAAAGGTGTCCTACTGCTCGAGAGAGAAGATATAGGAGGTAAATGCCATGGGCCATCCTATAGTTTCTCTTGCGGGATCACAGAGGTGGCATGAGTTAGTGGGGTGGAAAACCTACCTCAGCTTTGGAGGAAGCGATGAGTGAATTGAAGAGGAGAACAAAGGTCAAGGATGATCATTTCATGAAAACTGCAACTTCATCCTCTGGTGAGCAGGTTTCCAGATGGAATGGAAGAGCTGGCTTTACTGCAGCTCCTGTGATAAAGACTAATTCCTGTCAACAAGACGTGAGTGACCAATGTTGTGATCACTATTAGATCACTATTAGGTCCTTCCTCCAGCCAGGTGGACGTAGAGGACAATCAGATTTACTGGACTGTGTGGATCATATGGCCTGGCACATCAGTCCCACAGAAGTATAAGGCTCTAGTACAAACCAGTGCACAGAGTAGTCTGATGGCATCAAGTTATCAAGGGGTGGAAGCCATTTCTATTTATAGAGTGACAGGAGGATCCCAAGAGTTGACTGTACTGGAGGCTGAAATCAGCCTGACTGGGAGGAAGTTGCAAAAGCACCCCATTGTGACTGATCCAGAGGCTCCACGCATCCTTGGCATAGACAGCCTAAGGAGAGGGTACTTTGAAGACCCAAAAGGGTACCAATGAGCTTTTGGTATTGCTGCTTTGGAGACATTGGAAATTGAGTAGCTGTCCACCTTGCCTGGTCTCTCAGAGGATCCTTCTCTTGTGGGGTTGCCGAAAGTCGAAGAACAGCAAGTTCCAATCGTGATCACAACAGTGCACTATAGCACCAGCTGAGACTCCCTGATTCCCATCCATAAGCTGATCCACAGACTGGAGACCCAAGTAGTGATCAGTAGGACCCACTCACCCTTTAATAGCCCCTTATGGCCAGTGTGAAAATCTATCAGGGAGTGGAGACTAACAGTAGACTATCGTGGCCTGAATGAAGTCACACCACCCTTGAGTGTTGCCGTACTGGACATCCTAGAACTTCAGTATGACCTGAAGTCAAAGGCAGCCAAGTGGTATGCCACAGTTGATATTGACAATGCATTTTTCTCAATTCCTTTTGAAGCAGACTGCAGACCACAGTTTGGTTTTACTTTGAGGGGCGTCCAGTACACTTGGAACCAACTGTCCCAGGGATGAAAACACAGCCCTACCTGGCTGATCTGATACCTATGGATCTATATCCCAATATATAGGATCTAATATATAGGATCTAATATATAGGATCCTAATACACTAGTACCTGCGGACTGATTCAGACTGCGCAGGAACAGGGGCAAGCTCCAGAACACCTGCAGTACATTGATGACATTATCGTGTGGGGCGATACAACAGAAGAAATTTTTGAGAAAGGGAGGAAAATAATTCAAATCCTGCTGAAAGCTGGTTTTGCCATAAAATAGAGTAAGGTCAGGGGACCTGCACAGGAGATTCAGTTTTGGGGAATAAAATGCAAGGTGGATGTCACCAGATCCCCACAGCTGTGATCAACAAGATAACATCAACATCTCCACCAACTACTAAGAAAGAAACACAAACCTTCTTGAGTGTTGTGGGGTTCTGGAGAATGCACATTCCAAATTACAGTTTGATTGTAAGCTCTCTCTATCATGTGACCCGGAAAAAGAATGATTTTAAATAGGGCCCTGAGCAACAACAAGCCTTTAAACAAATTAAATGAGAGATAGTTCATGCAGTAGCACTTGGACCAGTCTGGACTGGGCCAGATATAAAAAAAGAACTCTTCACCACAGCCAGGGAGAATGGTCCTACCTGGAGCCTCTGGCAGAAAGCTCCAGGGAAGACTTGATGTCAACCCCTCGGCGTTTGGAGTCAGGGATACAGAGGATCTGAGGCCAGCTATACCCCAACTGAAAAAGAGATAGTGGCAGCCTATGAAGGGGTTTGAGCTGCTTCAGAAGTGATTGGCACTGAAGCACAGCTCCTCCTGGCACCCTGGTTGCCCGTACTGGGCTGGATGTTCAAAGGCAGAGTCTCCCCTACACATCACGCAACTGATGCTACATGGAGTAAGGAGGCTGCATTAATTACACAACAAGCTCGAACAGGAAGTCCCAGTCATCCAGGAATTCTAGAAGTCATCATGGACTGGCCAGAAGACAAAGATTTTGGAATATCACCAGAGGAGGAGGTGGTGTGTGCTGAAGAGGCCTCACTGTATAATAGATTGTCCGAAAGTGAAAAGCAGTATGCCTTGTTTGCTGATGGGTCCTGCCATATTGTGGGAAAGTGTTGGAGATAGAAGCCAGCTGCATGCAGTACCCAACAACAAGTTGCAGAAACTGCTGAAGGAGAAGGTGAATTGAGTCAGTTTGCCAAGGTGAAAGCCATCCAGCTGGCCTTGAACACCTTCCTCTGTCATATATACCATGATTCATTTCTGTGAAACTGCAAGACCAGGCTATTCAAAATGGAAATTTTTCATCAGTTCCATCTGTGTTTCTGAAAGGTTTAGATGTTCTTGAAAAATTCTGCTGCAAGCGTTGTCTCATTTAAAAGTTAAAACCCTGCTTGTCTGTCTTTTAAACTGAAATGAAGGCCATTAGACCACTTATTAGCCATCTCTGGCCTGAAAAATATACCTCTGTAGAAAACAAAGTAGGCCCTGTAATCTGCTGCACCTTATGAAAATTTTTTACTTCTGTAATTTTGCAAAATAATCAACATTCTTACTTAAAAAAAAAAAAAAAAACAACAAACAGCGAATACAGGAAATTGTTCCTGTAATCTAAACTAGAGGCCAGATTCTAAACTAATGTGAAGCTTTTTAGATCCATCAAATCCAAATTAGCTAGGCAATGTACACCAGCTATGGATCCAGTAAAGCTGTATGCTAATCCTTGTTCTATTCACTGAAACAAGAGGCTGAAGACCTTAAGTAGTCAGATTGTTCATTCCTAGCATTGTCAAAATCGTACTGATATTGGCAATAGCAGTCTGGCCAACCAGCTTCACAAAGAGAGAAGATTTGTGTAAGCCGAGTACATGTGTGCCTTGCAGGCCTGTTTCAGAGAAGGTGACAATTTCCTCTTGCCTTTTTGCAGTATTCTTTATACATAGCTCTATGAAAAGTTATACTATTCCCAGAGACATAGAAAAGATCCAGCAAGTCTTACTTACTCAGAACAGAAAGCTTTAAGGGTTAGTCTTGAGGGACATTATTACACTGCAGGTCAATAATGCCTAGCAACCTTTGCCATGTCTCCTGAGGGTGAGCACACATATTATGATACCCCATTCTGCTATAGATGAAAGCCTCTAGAAAGGGTGACTTAAGGTTAGGAACCATATAGAAAAATCCCCCAGAGGATGCTTTGCAGGGGGACTGAGTGCATGTGAAACAGCAGCATGTTTGCCTTTCCTGCCCCTTGCTCTGATATTGCTCTGTCTTCGAAGTGAAGGTACTAAGGGGATTTTTGGCTTTAACAGAATCTGATAAAATATTTCAGATCCATCCTTCACAGGCCAGGCATTTTAAAGGGAAGTCTTTGAGATTTAGCTGCGATGAACACTGCATTTCAAAGCATGTGAAAGAAGAGATTGGATGAGGGGTTTGTTTGGGGTGGGCATTTCAGTTTAGGGTTTTTTTGTTTGTGCTATTTTTTAAAGATCTGTTTGAGTTAAGATTGACTGTATTCTTCTCCAATTACAAGCTGAAGTTTCTCCTCATTCCTTTTTGCGATTTCTCAGCTAAGCATAAAAATTGGTTCAGGAAATTTTCAGTGGAAAATCATTTCAATTTTGTAATGTATTTGTTTCAATATGCCCCATGGCCTTTAACCTCCTGAATTACAGCAAGAATACTAGATTTTGCTTCAGTGATAGGCTATAGTGTGATAAACTTAGTTTTTAAGTTACAGTCTGTCAGATTTTCAAAGTGAGATTAAATATTTGCTTTATATGAACAATCATAGCTAAAGGAAATACTTGAAATCTAGAATTTACAGATATAGTGTTTTGTGCTTATGTTTTCCTCCTCACTGTGCATTTTGGCAAATCAAGAGGACACATTCCTCTTTCAGTTGAAAATTAGAAATGAGTTTTAAATGGAAAAAAGAACAAAAACATTTCACCTTCCTTCAGAAATCCATAGAAAATCAAGGTATTTAAATTAACGTTGTCTACCTTCTGTTTATAGCAGAATAATGATGGCAAAATCAAGCTCCATGTATAGACCACACTTCTTAAATTCTGGAATGCTTGGATCATCGGCTCATTACCACTGATACAAACTGAAAAAAGAAATAGCACAGAAAATAATTTTTTCAGGTGACATAAATAAATTGCACTCAGCTGAAGTCTGCTGTTCTGTACCAACCTGAACAAGTTAAAAATCTGGTCCTAATGTGTAGGAGGAAAAGTTCAATAGTGTAAGAAGTTTATAGTGCAATAAACTTTTCTGACTTGGCTGTAAGAAATCTGCTTCAGAACCAGCTCTACCTCCAACTTTCTGGTTTGGCCCCAAAAGTTAAAGAACATAGTGCATCTCCCAAAGTAAAGGTTTTAAAAGTAGTTAATCACTTTTAAGGAACACTGCTACCATGTCCAATGCCGTATGTTTTTAGAGGGTTCTTTTACTTTGTTTTTATCCTTTCTGCATCCCCTGTCTAAAGTTTGGCTTTCAGATTTGGAAGAGCTCCAAAAAACAAACTATCTCTGTTTTTCTCTGCATTTACAAGTTTCTTCTTTTCTCTGTTAAGTAAGGTGTAACTTCCATGCTTTCTCTAGAATCAAGAGAAATCTTTGTCAGGATCAACATAGTGAGGAGCATAGTGAGAAAAGACGCACAGCAGAAGCAAAGATGTTGATGAAGTGTTGCATTTTCTTGAGCACTTTCAAGGAGTGACAATTTGCGGTTAACAACGTGTGTATTTTCTATTATGATTAATTAGCCTTGTAAAACCATTTTTAGGTTCACGCAGACACATTCTGTTTTTGCACACTGCTAAGTGCTTAATCAAGATTATCATGTCTCGAGTGCAGTGTCACCCATCAGCTCTTCTCCACACAACCCTGGATGTAGGGGTGTACCTCATCCAGTTCTTTGCCAAACACTACAGGGCATTCCTTGCTCTTCACATCACACACCAGATGTAGATGTGTTCTGCCATCTATAAGCCCATCTTCAAAACATTCACGCTGTGTGGTTCATTCCCCAGGTGAAGCCTGACATCACAGCCACTGCACGTGGAGTCTCACGCATCAGAAAAAAAGAAACTCAAGTTTCTTCTTTAATGGCTCAATGGTTCATAAGTAAGCTTGGCACTTCAAAAAGGAGGACACCTAAATGTGGATTTAGGTTCCTATTGTTGAGAATCTAGGACACAGCATATGGGCCATTTTCACTGGGACACCCTGGCTGCTTTTTCTTTGCTCTAGCAGACAAAGCAGCTGTAAATCTGGCTGGGTTTAAGGCTGTTTTGCATTACTAGAGCAGCAGAAAGCAAGCAGAGAACATTAGTGAACTTGTCCATATATATTAAACGCCTTGACATTGTCCTTTTTAACTGTCAGAATTTTCAGAGAAATAAATCTGTACCTTTTAATGCCTGTTGCATAACGGGTAAGGACAGTTAAAGAGCACATTTCTGTTTTCTTGGCCTTTCCACTGTTGAACTCTTAAAAGTTTTAGCAAGAATTTATTTTTCCTTAGTTTAAAAAGCGATAGATGTCTTGAACTTCTGGTTGCAAAGTGGTGCCAACATATAAATGAATTTACCTTTAAGTATTTGCTATTAATAGAGAGCACAAAATACATTTTTATTATGACCAGTCAAAAAGTATGTAGAGCATAACACACTGTACTTCTCCAGCACCAGAAAAGGTGGCTGCACAAGTGAAGGTACCATGAAGTGTTCACAGAGGCGATAAACCAGGTCTGTCACACAGCTGAAGGTTCAGTAAGGCATACTTAATATCCTTCCTATGAAGAAAGGTGTTCATTCATAATTACGTCAGCTATATATATGGGGTTACATTCTGAGCCCATCATTTTGCACTTGCCCTACCACCTCTCCTTCGGTCATTTGCAATCATTTAACTATAACTGTTTACACCACTCAAAGAAGTCTGATTTGGCAACTACGCTCCTTGCACACACAAAGATTTTAGGTGAAAACTTTTAACTAAACAGATATTTACTTTATTGTACATCACAGCTGGCAGGCAGCCTTGTGAACTTGTCGATTCCATAGTTAGAAACTGGTTAGGAAGAAAGCCAAATCACAGAGCTGTAGACTGAAATGCAATAGATATAGTTTGACTACATAATGGGCATATTCTGTGCTGGCAGTCACTTCAAAGTTGCTTCATTTTCCACTTCAAGGCAGCCCTTCCCTAAAGAGTGTTTCAGTGCAAATATATTTTCACAATAGAAAAGGCATAATAAATAATGAGTAGTAATAAATCACATATAAACCATAAAAATGTTACAACAAACTGTATGATTTCCTGAAAAGTATTCTCATTGCAATATACTGTTGGAGGCATTAAGAGCTAAAAATCTATTTATGCTAATTATTTCTGTTACGAGCAGAGAAGCCAGCTGGGAATTGTCACAAACATAGATATGGCCTGTGTTTTCTCCCCTAACAAAGCTATGCAATGGCCTTCCTGTGGGGCCCAGTACGTGAGTCACTACAGATGCTAACAGCAGCTGGCATGTACATTGTATGAAAATGCCTATATATATTTAGCTTCAAATTAGAACTGGTGTAGTTGCTTCTATGGCATATGGGATATTTCCATTTGTTTTTTACACTGAATCTGAGAGTTTGACTATTTTGCAGACAACAGAACCAACTGGTTTTATTTCATCCAAAAGAAGTCAGTGTACAACCATGAAAGACAGTGTCACTTTTTGATGATACCTCTACAGCTTTCTGTCTTACTTTTGCAGTTTTTCTTCAACCAAGATTTGCTGAACCTCCTTAAGCATACTTCAATTTTCTTTCATTATTAAGACCAATCAAGACTTTGCAGCTGAAATTGGGAATGGCAGGAATTGGAGAAATGTCAGCAAGGATTGGAGAGAAAATATTTACAACTCCCTCAACTGCTGTGATAGTTTGGAACAGTCTTTCCTTGGGTCATCCACCACTGATGCAAACAGCTGAAATCAACACAAAAATCTTCCTTTTATTCATTTTTCTTCTCATAGCCATGCCTCCAACATGTTTTCTTGTCTTCTGTATGAAAGGCAGTGAGAGCTCCCTGTGCAGGAGCTGGGAATCCACCAAGGGAAGTCAGAAAAAGAGAGAGAGAGGGAAAAAAAATAAGGATGACTCCAAGCACACAGCTGGAAATGGGTGAATTTCAGTATCAACGTATAGCAACCAAATTTCTCGGTAAACAGCAAGTGCTGATATAAATGACTTAGTGCTATGTGCCAGCCACACCAGACACCAGTGATAGGTGCTCTGCACTGGCCATAAATACCTGTTTAGTGTTCAGTACTGTGGGTGACAAGGCTTGGGTCTGAACTCTGATCCATTTCTAAAACTCTCCTAAAGCAGAGCTATAACAAAGGGCTTAATATAAAAGTGGTATTCATGGATTGCACCAGGATCCCTTCATTTATTCAGACATAAAACTGGAAACAGTTCCTTCCCAACAAACACAGTAAATCACGGTCTTGAGTTACAGCAAAACTGCAGTAAGTGCCCATATGCATGTTTTTGTCACGCTGTAGATGTGAAGTTCAGTAGGAAATGAAGGGACACAGGCAGCCTACAGTTAGCCATATATTTCAATGTAAGTCATATTATATTCTTCTTTACCTTGAATAATACTTTATTGTTCAAGTAATACTACTGGAATGCAAATTTACTGCTATAATTTGGAGATAGTTATATATATACAGTGTGTATGTGATATATATATATATAGTGAATATATATATATAATGTGTGCATGAGCAAACCTAGCCCAGTTCAAACGTTATACTGCATATGGGAAAAAATTGTGCCAGCTGTAAGTCCATGAGCTGTATTCAAGATATCCTCGCTATATTGAGAACTCAGCTATTAATAGTTATATGTAAATTTAATAATATGCTCCTGTTAGCATATATTAAAAAAATCCAAGTCTTTTTTTTGACAGTAAAATTGACATAAATTTACCTGTTCAACTTTTGTGGGGAAGGCTGAGGTCTGAAATAGCAGTGGTGTCATAGGTTAAATCTCTTTCAGTGTGTGCCTGCTACCTAGTTCTGCCGATCATCAGCTGAAATTCAGGGAACAAGATGAAAAGTGAATTGAATTTCTCCTTTGTTGTCTTTCCCAGACATATGTGTTGCATCACTGGACATATCCTGAGCAAGGGATTCCATTGTAATGTACCAAAAAAAATAATGCTGATAAGAAAAAAAATTCAGGATGCCTCATTGTCAAAACACATCCAAACTCTTTTGGGGAAATATTAATTTGGGCTTTGAATATTTTAATTTTAATCTATGTAAGTTCTTAATTATTTTCACATCATTTTATAACATGGCAATTACGATGCACAGTGGGAATAATATATGAAAGTGTAATCAGAATAATATGCAATTGTGCAATATTTTCAATATTCTATTTGTCATTTTATTGATTAAGCTTTTTCATAGTTCTGATTAAAACCCCTTTTCTGAGTCAAAACACCCTCAGTTTCTTAATTTGTCTTAAATTTTGTGACAGCATTTATAATCCCAAAATTAAAAGGAGACTTTTAGAGACGAATTTCCATTAATTTTATAGGCACAGTTTAACAAAAAAAAAATACTGCATAATTAGAAAAAATTAAATTAATTTTGTCTTCCCTTTTTCTGCTTAGAATGGATCTCTGCCAACAAAGTGTTTATACATAAAGATGCATACAAAATACCTATTACACTACAGCTCTAGTTTTATGTAAATTGTCTGTATTTTCCAGCTCTGATTTTATATGTGCTGGCCACTGCTGGGAGATGCTGCCTAAAGGAAAAAGCATTTCCTGACAAAACCATCAGAAATTAACCTGATAAGAAATGGTACATGAAAAGATAATGTTGGAGGAAAAGTGGTGCCTGTGACAAATTCAGCTGCTGAAACATCTTGATCAAATGCAGTTTGCAGTGAAGTAATCCACAGCCTTGTTCTTAAACATGTATTTTATATCACCCCCCATATATGTGCAATGGCTGTATTTTTTTTCATGAGAAAAGTTAGATTACTCACAGCAAGACATGTACCTGAATACTTCTAATTACAAGGCACGTCCTTGCTTTTAACACCCACAGTCACCTTTTATCCACAATGTAAGAGTTGTCCCACCCTGAAAAGTATGACTGGCAGCATAAATAGATGTTACTATTAAGCTCAGATGCCATTATTCCAAGTGTTTGAAATGTTAAAAGCTACTTTTAGTTTTCTGCTTCACACCTACAGATATTAAATGACTCCTGTGCACCAATGTTAATAATATCTGTATTTCCTTATCATTCAGTAAGTTCATATAGTTAACTATTCTTATGCAGCGTCATAGTTTTGTTGCAATTCTGATGGTCAATCAAAAGAGAGAAGCTTTGTAGCTTTTATTAGACTGACTTCACAGGAAAATTCAGAGAACATAAACCTTCTTTAGGCTGTTTTCACTCAAGTTAAGCATTGTATTGACAACATGAGTATTTTGAATGGATGTTAGGTAATTAACTACTGTGCCAGTAAGTTAAGGACAACCTCCGTGTTTCCTTTAACAAAGAAACTTAAAAAGAACCTGAGTGCAGCTTATTAGCTAGAAGAAATATCTATATTTGGAAGTCATCCATCACACAGGCATCTGAATGCTAACCACAGTTCAGCCAGCTACATAAAAAATGTTAAAGATTGTGATTATACTCATTCTGTGACAGGAACCTTTTTTATTAATGTCTTTTTAAATGCCACTCCACAAGTTAAAAGCTTTATGCACATTAAAATACAGTACATATTTCTACAGTGGGTTTGAACATATATTATTCAGCACTTGTTAGCTAATATGGCTTTATTTTTTCTTCAATGAATGTCTCTTATTCTCTGTAACTACAGATTTCTGTTTATTGCAGAAGATACGGAAATAATGACAAAACATAAGAAACCTTAATGCTATCTCATGAAACTAACAATACATTCCCTGTTACATCGGCCTTAGAAGACACTAAATTCTCTGTTTCACTGTCAAAATCTTGAAAAACATTCAGCTTAGTATTGTGCGATGCCTCTCTTGGTTTTGTTTTGGCTTTTTCTTTTCATATCTGCACATTTGTAGGTTTTGAATTTATGATAATAAGCTCTGTTGCTTTATATTTGAGTTGTGGGTTTTTAAGTGATGCTATCTTGAAGCACTGATGTCCAAAACAGAAGGGTGCCAGACCCAAAACTCACACTGTGTAGCAGTCTGAAAGATTACCTTCCACATTTCAGTGGTTAAATTGAGCCAGAAAGTACCACAGCCCCTGATGTGCATGCAGTAATACTTTGAAAGGACAGAAACAGCTCCCAAAAGCTTCAGATTTGTCCAGCACAGAGTAGCTGCTGTGTGGGCTTTTATCCTCCTACAGATAATATCAAGCATATATACTGCTGTGTGCATTCTGCAGCTTTGATAAGAGGAAGAAAACTTTTCAGGACTAAAAGTCACAGTTAAAACTAGGGCTTTCTCTCTATCTACTGGCAGATAGTTGGGATTAAAATAGCATAATTCCAAGGTATTTTGTTAGTTTTAGAGATACTGAGGCCATAAAACCACTTGGATTTTATTTTTCTGGGAGTTCCTACTGAAAAAGACTATGCGGCCATATACATTTAATAATTCAGGTCTTAAACAACTTGAAATACAATCACAGTCCACAGTGACGTTAGAGATAGGTCAAGTAATTACTGTGCAGTGCTAAAGAAAACTTCAAGCAGTAAAAGTCGTCGTTACTGGTTTTGCTCTTAGGGGTGATAGTTCAGTGCATTTAAGTTACGTAATAGATTTATATATCAAATTAATCTTTTCCTGAGCACAGTCCTAGGACTTTCTTTCTATGCACCTTCTAAAATGCATCCTTCTGTGAATCAGCAGTCCTCTGCATTAACAATGCAATATTATGGAAAGTGACTTAAGCAAAGTGACCTGAAGTTATGCAATGCATTTCATGAACTTGAAAACACCACTGGAGGCAGAGAAAGGAAGGGAGCTCTTGCAACTGCCCATCTATGATTATTTTATTTTCACTTTTTTTTTTTAACATAGCTTTCTTCTAAGCAGATGAAGGTCTTTGGCAATATTGTTGATGGAGAACATGTTATGCATTGTCAAATTACACACTTATGTACTGAATACAACAGGAAGAGAACTATCCATAGTGAGAGACTAAAATCCACAAGGGACCTCTCTTGTGCCTGAATGTTTGCCTTGTTTGTATGTTTTCTTTGGCAGTGAAGGCAACTTAAGAAGTTCCCATGATCCCAACCCGTTATTTCTATTATAGGTGTAGATGCTTGGGGAGATTTAAAAGGTTTGGGGAGATTCTTTATTGTTGATTTGTTTTGGTTTGTTAACCTGCAAGACTTCAGGGACCTAGTTGAGATCATGGCTGGAGACAGCAGGAGTTGAATGGAGAGGTCAAAGTGAACAGCAATGGTCAGGGGAAGGAAGGAGCTCAATTGAACATAAATGTAGTTACACCAGAAGTTTATGGCACATGATCTGGCATCCAGTGCTTGGTCCCATGAGGCTTTGCAAGCTCCCCTCTCCCGCTGGCTGGTTGTCTTCCCTCAGAGCCAGCACAGGCATGGTACAGCTGCCTTGGGTCCTGGGACTGGGACACTATGAAAGGGCTGTTCAAGATGAGCCAGCTGAGAGAAGCCTTGCTGGTCCCCATCCCTCCCCTTTTACTCCAGAGCTGCATTTACACTCAAGCTTTTGCCTGAGCTACCTGTCACTGTGTCTGTGCTGGCCATGCACCTCATTGATCCTGACCTTAACTTGATTTCAAGATCGTCCCTTTACCTCCCATATCCCTATGGACCCACATGATGATCTGGGCTGTGGCTGACCATGATACTATCATGGGACCTGATCTTCTCCTCTTGCTGGGGTACTATGAGGCTGCACCCTGTATGAATGAGGGCACAGCCATGATAACCATGTTGTCGCCCCCACTCCCAGCTTTTTACACCTTGTGGCACAGATGGTCCTGCTGTTCCCTGCCATCCAGTTTGACAGCATTTTTAATAGATCGAAGTTATGGCTTCTGAAGGCCTGGTTTTGTCCATGTCATTCTCTCTCTCCTTTACTCAAGCTATGGCACTTAATTTTATACGGACCCTCTTCTAGGTACTAAGGCAACTCCAAGAAATCATTGATTTTGATAGGATTGAGGTTTAACAGTAAGGGCTTGTTTTGGTAGAATTCATTGTTCAACTTCATGAACAACCACAGCTCGATAGTAGCAACACCTTGATTTTTGCATAAGGGGCAAAATGAGCAGAATGAAAACTTAAGATCAGTTGTTACTTCTTCAATCCTCTTAGCAGTGGTGGGAGCGTACATTTGAGGCTGAATGAAAGCTCCTATGCAAATTTGAAAGTTCTTTGGTCTCTAATCCAGCTCAGTCCTTAGTCACAAAAATGAGCCCTAGGAAAATAGACTGAGTTTATTGCCAGATAGTTAAGGAACTTCTGTTCAAATTAGCATTTAGTTATTTAAAATAGAGCAGCTGCAGCTAAAGCTTCTAAACTAACCCTGTAATACCCCTACGTAGCAGGTTAGGGCAATAATAAATAAGAAAAGAAGGACAAATTTAAAAATGCTTCTGAAGGGAGAGAGAGCAAACTTTTTTAAAATTAAAGGTAAACACTATTTTCTCCATTTTTTTTTCTGCCAAAACTCGTTAACTGAACTTGATTAAAACTCATGAAGTATTCCAGTCAAACTTGAAATCATATTATGCAGCAAATAAAACGTTGTTCATTTTTCTTTCTGTATTTTCAAGATTTCAGTGCTGCTGAAACAATCTTTCATGGATACATCCCTCTTAAGTGAGGCCTTCTGCACCAATAGAAGCTGTTAAACCATTGGCAAGTACTCTGGTACATGATTACTTCCAAAGTAAGCCAAAAATTTATTTCCCCAGCCTCTTTCCCTCACCGCTCCTGCAAAAGTTTGTCCACAATACAAAGGTGGCAGAGTAGGCAGTAGATCCACTCCCAAGGTATCCATAACCAAGGGCAGTAATTTAATTTATCATATATTTCTGTTTTGAAGTTCCACTCAATGAACACAGGCAATAACTCCAATAGGAAGTAGTAACTGGAGTCATAACCTTCCCATCCACTGTTCCCAAGCCTAATACAAGTCTGCAGACCAGGTAAAACAATTTCAAATCGTTAGGTTAGGTAGTTATAGGAAGTTAATACTCTTCATTTGAGACAGACACTGATCACCTGCCTACTAGCTAGTTTCAGCGGTGCTCAAGTTAGTCCATTTTATTTTGCATTGCAAGGATTTGAGACCTTCCTAGCCCTTGTAGACAATCATCAGCCTCTCAGCTGAGGTTCTTTAATGCAGCATAAACAAGAGCAGACAATAAACCTGCATCCTCTGATGTGCTAGTACCATTTCTTGATATGCTACCATTTCTTCACTGAATAGAGAGCAAGCCAGTTCAGTGAATCAACACAGCCCTTTTAAAAGAAATAAAAATGTTTGGGGTTATTTTATCTCTCTGAGCTATTTAATCCTCAAGGATATACTGGTGCTGTTGCCAGCAAAAGGAAAGGAATGAAAATATCTTTCAGGAAGGTGTCCCAGCCCATGGCAGGCGGGTTGGAACTAGATGATCTTAAGGTCCTTTCCAACCCTAACTACTCTATGATTCTATGATTCTATGACTGTAGCAGTAGGACAAAGAATAATGGATTCAAACTAAAACAGGGGAAGTTCATGTTAAATATAAGGAAGAAGTTCTTTACTGTGAGGGTGGTGAGGCAATGGAACAGGATGCTTAAAGAAGTGGTAAATGCTCCATCCTTTGCAGTGTTCAAGGCCAGATTAAACAGAGCCTTGGGTGACATGGTCTATTGTGGGATGTCCCTGCCCATGGCTAGGGGGTTGGAATTAGATGATCTTAAGATACTTCTCATTTGGAACCCAAACCATTCTATGATTCTGTGAATTGCCAATAAAGGTAGAACAATGGACATGCTGACTCAGACTGACTGAAAATGTTAGAGGACTGTCCCCT
This sequence comes from Psilopsiagon aymara, assembly GCA_024733675.1. Lineage (NCBI taxonomy): Eukaryota > Metazoa > Chordata > Aves > Psittaciformes > Psittacidae > Psilopsiagon > Psilopsiagon aymara. Next base: position 17,711 of record JANRGW010021453.1, read on the forward strand.
GTGGGACAGTAATTTTCAACAGTAGGCAGCAGTCTCTTAAAAAACTGTAGTTCAGTCAGTTGTGATTCTGTGACCATAACCTGAGGTTAATGGCTGATATTAATTTTGCCATGGTTAATGTCATAACTTAGCTGGCTTTCACTGTAAATGACAGCCATGTTAGGCAATGAGTTTTCAGTAAATATTAGTAAATATTTGCAGTCTCAGTCTTGATTAAGTTTCTTATTTAGTAGCCATGACAAAACACCCTCTCAGATTTATTAATGAGGCTGATGGATAGGAGCACTAATGAAAATGGACAGGCAGGTAGTGAGGGAGGTACAGAAAGAACATAGGATTGAAGTCAGGAACAATTAAAGTTCAGCTCCCTAGTCAAACACAGGCTCCTTTGGGGCCCTAGGTGAATCATTTATGCACAGCTTCTCAGTCTTTAAAGAGAAGATAATAATATTCATTACCTTCACACACACACTGTGAGAGTATGAGTCTTGCTGTATTTTGTTTTTTTCTTGATTCTCAGAAGTGTCTGGTAGGTTACCAATATCATGATCACAATACTGGGAGAGATGGACAGAAACAAATGCTGCATGTTTCTTCACAGAGCTCCACTAGTGTCTAGCAGACATCTTTACTTCTTGTCAGTTATGCTATTGCACTTTCAGCTTAAGACAAGCTGCCAGAAAAATACCTGCCACCTGTAGGAGTGATGTCACATCATGAGACAATCAGTGCCTCTCTAATGCTATTCCCAGCAGAGCTGCCTTTACACACCATGTCTCTGGAAATGACTTGAAAAACTTGTCAGACAACTGCAGCATGAAAGTCAGGCATCCAGTAATGGATAGAGCAAAATACCTGTCCGACCCAAAAGCTGCAAAACAGAACCAACTATGCAGACAAATTGCAGGGTAAGGAGAGGAGGGAGGGAGTTAGCAAGAGGGAATAAAACTACTACATCAAGCCATCTGGATTAAAACCAGATCAGTCATTCTAAATTGGTACTTGAGTGCTGAGCAAATGAGCTAGAGGAAGAAGAAAATCTCTGTGTTTGTATAGCTGCATGGTAGGGCATTAAGGAAGTGGTGTTTTACATTTTAAGCAGAGGAAACCCTGTGCACAATCTATTAGCTCTGGCTGATATTATGAAGCTGTTACTAAGAAGTCAGGTGTATTTTGGGATATCCCTATGCACATGTACTGCTGACCAAGGTCTGCATTACAGCCTTTCCAAAACTGAGGCAGCAGTTAGTAATTAAATCTTAATGGTCATGTGCTGAGATGAAAACATTCGGGACAACAAGAAACTGAAGTTTAGGAGGCTCACTTCTCTGAAGAGAAGGAGCTTGGAGCCAGGAAAAAAGCAGAGAGATAGTAAAGGAAGTGAAGAAAGATGGATGTATTTGAAAAGAGAATCGTCGACTTACCTGGGGACAAGCCAAGCAAGAGTTAACTCATGAGCTGCAGAAGCAGCTTATATTATCACAGAAGGAAAAGAAACTCACACTGGGAATATAAAGAGAAGTTATTATTTTAGGCAGGTTTTAAGATTTTCTTGCTCTATTTAGCAGGGAATAAAGATAATTTGTTTACAGCACCACATGCACCTGAGAAATGAGTTGCAGCTCAGCATGCTCATGCTAGCTAAAATTTGGTAAAGGGTAATCTGAAGCAAGGACAAATGTCAAGGACTGAAGCTAATCCTAGGACTATACAGATTTTGTTCAGACTTCAGAGCTTAAGGCACACATATTCTAGTGTTTGGCAAATGTCTAGCCAGGGATCTTAGACAGATCTGTGACACATGGGTTATGTATATATATGTGCCTTTAAACAACTGAGATTGCATTTTGCCTTGGTGTAGGATCAAGTTAACAGGACTGCCTCTAGACCATGTTTCATTGTGTATTGAAGTCTGTCCAAAAAACAGGTGAATCCATATAGACAACAACACATTTCCCTTCCTCCAAAGTGTTTTCTCCACAAGTAATCTGGAAGTTAAATCTGCTGGTCATCTTTGACATCTTCCAAAGGCAAAAAGCATCAAACGCATTTTAAAAAAGCTTTTCTATTTTTTTTTTTTTTTGGTTGTATCTTCAACATTAATTCCAACTAGTGTGAAATTGCTGTATACTCAAGTGCTTAGACTCGCTGTCTGTGACAAGTGGTCTAGCACAGTCCAGAGCACCAGGAACATAAGGAAAATGGGGGTGAGTTACTGTTTAAAGGCACTTCAGTCATCAACCATGCCAATCTGACTGGAAAGGAAAGCGGAGAAGAAGTTTTAGCCATAAGCATATACTTACCTGTGGGAAATGGAATAATTGCAGTTATTTACTCTATTATCCTTCATATTTTTACTTTACCATCATCTCTGGTTGAAATTACCAGCAGATTGGAAGGTTATTGAGAGAATGGTGGTACACACTGGAGCCATGTAACTTGCATTTCCTCGGAAAACTGTATACAAGTATCTTGATGTTACCCTCTCAAGGACCTACATATAATTGTGATTCATCTTCGTTCCTCAGTTAGACCGGTTTCAAAATAATCTCAAGTATGGCAAAGGTTGCTGGTTTGTCCCTGATTTTAGTTTCAATTAAACTTAACCCAACTAAGCTCAAGGAAAACTCAGTCCCCTTACGACAGAGGCTGAAAACCAGCAGGTGTTTCACTATACTTAATAGTGGTCAAATTTGCTTAGGGAAGAAATAGCTAATGCCATATCCCAGGCTAATTCTGCATTCCCAGGAAAACCATGTTTGGTGATATTGAGAGGCTGATATTTTAGAGAGAAAAAAAAAAAAAAACCAAAAAAACAAACCTGAAACAAACACTTAATATTTTCAAAAAGATGTTTTTTCTCTCAAAAATCCAAAACTTCCTTCAGAAAGCAGCTCTTAAAAAAAATCAACTACTAAAATCAAATTGGAGGCAGACCCTGTTTCTGAATCTGTCAGCTTGCAATATTTGAACTGAAATTCCTTGCAGCCTCTACAGTCATCATAGCCTGATTCCCACTGAAAGCAAGGCTTGAGCGGTTCCACTGTGTACAAGTGTACACACATTTGAATCCCATGACTCACCTCAACTGTGAAGAAAGGTGGAAACCTCAAAGATAATTTTCTGCAAGTTTCTCACAAACAAGCAGCAGAGTCATGCTCTGTATCCTCTGAGGGACCGCTTGCACCATGAAAGTTCACTTTAGCGCACACTAAAAATTCCACATGGCAGGATCACTGCAAGATCCCGATCAGAGTTCATGAATAACTAGAAGATATAAACCCATTAACAAAAATCCAGCACTCTCAGAATCATAGAATCATAGAATAGTTAGGGTTGGAAAGGACCTTAAGATCATCAAGTTCCAACCCCCCTGACACGAGCAGGGACACCTCCCACTAAACCATGCTACACAAGGCTCTGTCCAATCCAGCCTTGAACACCACCAGGGATGGAGCACTCACAAATTCCTTGGGCAGCCAACCAATTCCAGTGCCCCATCACGCTTACAGTAAAGTTCTTTCTTACAGCCAATCTAAACTTCCCCTGTTTCAGTTTGAACCCGTTACCCCTTGTCCTCTCTCTACAGTCCCTAATGAAGAGTCCCTCCCCAGCTTCCCTATAGGCCCCCTTCAGATACTGGAAGGCTGCTATAAGGTCTCCATGCAGCCTTCTCTTCTCCAGGCTGAACAGCCCCAACTTTCTCAGCCTATCTTCATACGGGAGGTGCTCCAGTCCCATGATCATCCTCGTGGCCCTCCTCTGGACTTGTTGCAACACTTCCATTTCCTTTTTGTGTTGAGGACACCAGAACTGTACACAGTACTCCAAGTGAGGTCTCATGAGAGCAGAGTAGAGGGTCAGGATCACCTCCCTCAACCTGCTGGTCATGCTCCTTTTGATGCAGCCCAGGATGCGGTTGGCTTTCTGGGCTGCAAACGCACACTACCAGCTCATGTTCATTTTTTCATCAGCCAACACCCCCAAGTCCTTCTCTGCAGGGCTGCTCTGAATCTCTTCTCTGCCCAACCTGGAGCTGTGCCTGGGATTGC